>CM063632.1:1381219-1568094 GCA_032357785.1 Periparus ater
CGGCTCCGGGGACGGGGCGCGGCGGGGCGGGGGCAGCTCTGCCCGGGGGGCGGCGCTCCCGGCGCTCCCGGTGCGTCCCGGCCGTTTCCCGGGTGCTGCTCCCCAAAAATCCCGCTGGATGCTGCGAGCGCCCGCCCCGCCGGTACCGCCCCGGTGGCCTCGGGGAGGGTCCCGGTACCGGGCGGGGGGAGCTCAGCGCCCGGTTCGGTCCATGGCGGCGGCGGCGGCGGCGGCCGTCGGTCCCCGAGAGCGCCGGTGGTGGCCGAGCCCCCCCGCCCGCTGGGGCACCGGGTACCGGGTACCGGCACCGGGATCGGCACCGGGAGACGCTTTTCTTCCTCGGTTGGTGCCGCCCCGCCCCGCCCCGCCCGGTGCTGATGTCAGAGCGGCACCGGGGACCGGCACCGGGGACCGGCACCGGGGATGGAGAGCCGGGGACCGGCTACCGGCACCGGGAAGGAATAGCGGGAACCGGCACCGTCTGTGGGGCACGGGGTTCTGGCTGCCGGGCACCGGCACCGGCGACAACAGCGGGGCCTGGAGTCCGGGCCCGGGGCTCTGGGAACCGGGGACCGGCACCGGGGACCGGCAGCGGGGACCGGCACCGGCCGCGGGGCGCTGGGCGGCGGCGGCAGCGGCGGGACTGGGAACCGGGGGCGGGGAGACGGCGCCTGGAACCGGGCACGGCACCGGCACCGAGTCCGGGCACCGGCGGCAGCGGCGGTACCGGGAACCGGGACGGGCCCCGGGCTCCGGTAACGGCCCCGCCCGGGCCCGGGGGGGGTGCGGATGTTTTGGGGAGGGGGCGGCGGCTGCGCAGGCGCGGGGGGGACACGGGGGGAGGGTCCGGTGTCCGCCCACGCGTGTCCCCTCCCCCCCGCGTGTCGCCGGTGCCTCCCGGTGCTGTCCCCGGTGCTGAAGCCAGCCCCGCCCCCTCCCCTCCGGTGTCACCTCCCACGGCCGCGGGCCCGTGTCCCCAGACCGGTGCCACCCCCTCCGTGTCCCGGTGCCACCCCCTCGGTGTCCCGGTGTCCCCAGGCCGGTGTCACCCGTCAGTGACACTGTTCCCCCCCCCAGGTCGGTGCCACCCCCTCTGTGCCACCCCCTCGGTGTCCCGGTGCCACCCCCTCCATGTCCCGGTGTCCCCAGGTCGGTGCCACCCCCTCTGCGCCACCCCCTCCGTGTCCCGGTGTCCCCAGACCGGAGCCACCCCCTCGGTGTCCCCAGGCCGGTGTCACCCGTCAGTGACACTGTCCCCCCACCCCAGACCGGTGCCACCCCCTCTGTGCCGCCCCTCGGTGCCCCGGTGTCCCCAGGCCGGTGCCACCCCTCAGTGTCACTGTCCCCCCTCCCCCCAGCTCGGTGCCACCCCCTCGGTGCCCCGGTGGCCCCAGGACCGGTGCCACTCCCTCTGTGCCACCCCTCGGTGTCCCCAGGCCGGTACCACCCCTCAGTTTCCCGGTGTTCCCAGACCGGTGCCACCCCTTCCGTGTCCCGGTGCCACCCCCTCTGTGCCACCCCCTCGGTGTCCCGGTGTCCCCAGACCGGTGCCACCCCCTCGGTGTCCCGGTGCCACCCCTCAGTGTCACTGTCCCCCCCCAGCTCGGTGTCCCCTCCCGTGCCACCCCCCCGTTGTCGTGGCAATGAGGTGGCACCGCCCCATCCTGGGGGGCTTTGGGGACCCCCCCGCGGTGACACTTTGGGGACACGGTGGGTCCCGACCCCCCCCCCAAAAATTCACTCGGAACAGCCGGATTTGGATCCCAAAAATTCCCGTTTTTTCCAGCGTGGGAAAACTCCCAGGAACGGCCTTTTCTTCCCCAAATCCTGCAGCTGCCAAAACTCTGAGACCCCCCCAAAAATCCCTGGGACCCCCCCCCCAAAAAAAACCCTGGGACACCCCCAAAAATCCCTGAGACCCCCCCAAAAATCCCTGAGACCCCCCCAAAAATCCCTGGGATTCCCCAAATCCCGATCCTCCTTCTCCAGGGGGAATTCCTGCTCCGGGAGTTCCCATGAGGGGGGTCCCAAGGGGGGAAACCCCCCAAAATCCATCTGGGGACACCCCGGGATTTGGGGGTTCAAGGGAGGGACCCCGGGGGTCTCACAGCCCCCCAAAAGCTCTGAGACCCCCCCAAAATCCCACTGAGCCCCCTTTTCCAGGGAGCTGCTGATCCTGGAGCTCCCTACAGGGAGGGAGGGAGGGTCCCAAAACCACCCCAAACCCATCCTGGGGACCCCCAAAGACATCCTGGGGACCCCAAATCCATCCCAGAGACCCCCAGACCCATCCTGGGGACCCCAAACCCATCCTGGGGACCCCAAATCCAGCCTGGGGACCCCAAATCCATCCCAGAGACCCCCAGACCCATCCTGGGGACCCCCAAACCCATCCTGGGGACCCCAAATCCATCCTGGGGACCCCCAAACCCATCCTGGGGACCCCAAATCCATCCTGGGGACCCCCAAATTCATCCCAGAGACCCCCAGACCCATCCTGGGGACCCCCAAACCCATCCTGGGGACCCCAAATCCATCCCAGAGACCCCCAAACCCATCCTGGGGACCCCAAACCCATCCTGGGGACCCCAAATCCATCCTGGGGACCCCAAACCCATCCTGGGGACCCCAAATCCATTCTGGGGACCCCCAAACCCTTCCTGGGGACCCCAAACCCATCCTGGGGACCCCCAAATCCATCCCAGAGACCCCCAAACCCATCCTGGGGACCCCAAATCCATCCTGGGACCCCAAATCCATTCTGGGGACCCCCAAACCCTTCCTGGGGACCCCAAACCCATCCTGGGGACCCCCAAATCCATCCCAGAGACCCCCAAACCCATCCTGGGGACCCCAAATCCATCCTGGGGACCCCAAATCCATCCCAGAGACCCCCAACCCATCCTCGGGACCCCAAATCCATCCTGGGGACCCCAAATCCATCCTGGGGACCCCCAAATTCATCCTGGGGACTCCAAACCCATCCTGAGGACCCCAAATCCATCCTGGGGACCCCAAACCCATCCTGAGGATCCCAAATCCATCCTGAAGACCCCAAATCCATTCTGGGGATCCCAAACCCATCCTGGGGACCCCCGGGGCTCAGGGGGATTTTGGGGGGGCTCAGGAGAATCCCCAAATCTTTCTCTGGGAACCCAGAGATGTCCAGGAGTTCCCCTCAAGTGGGGAACTGACCCCAAACCCATCCTGGGGACCCCAAATCCATCCTGGGGACCCCCAAACCCATCCTGGGGACCCCAAATCCATCCTGGGGACCCCCAAACTCATCCTGGGGACCCCTAAATCCATCCAGGGCCCCCCCTGGGGCAGAGTGGGGTTCAGGGGGATTTGGGGGGGCTCAGAACAACCCCAAAACTCAGGAGCTCTGGGAGCCGGGAGATGTCCGCGACTTCCAGAGCTGGGGGAGGTCCCAAAGAGGGGGAAAACGGCCCCAAATCCTTCGGGGGGGACCCCAAATCCTCTGGGGGGACCCCAAATGTCTCAGGGGGGCCCCAAATGCCTCGGGGGGACCCCAAATGTCTCAGGGGGACCCCAAAAGCCCCGGGGGTGTCAGAGGAGCTGCTCCCGGCTCCTCTCCAGCTGCTGCCGCTGCTGCTCCCGCCAGTGCCAGAAGCGTTTGGTTTTGGGGCGCAGGAACTGCACCACGTCCATGGGAACCCGAACAGTGTCCAGCCCGTTCACCTGGGAACCCCAAAAACACCTGAGTCACCCCAAAAACACCCCAAAAACACCTGAATTACCCCAAAAACACCTGAGTCACCCCAAAAACACCCCAAAAACAACCCCAAAAACACCCCCAGGGCACCACGTCCATGGGAACCCGAACAGTGTCCAGCCCGTTCACCTGGGAACCCCAAAAACACCCCAAAACCACCTGAGTCACCCCAAAAACACCCCAAAAACACCCCAAAACCACCTGAGTCACCCCAAAAACACCCCAAAAACACCCCAAAACCACCTGAGTCACCCCAAAAACACCTCAAAAACACCCCAAAAACACCCCAAAAACACCCCAAAAACACCTGAATGACCCCAAAAACACCTCAAAACCACCCCAAAAACACCCGTGTCACCCCAAAAACAACCCCAAAAACACCTGAATCACCCCAAAAACAACCCCAGAAACACCTGAGTCACCTCAAAAACAACCCCAAAACCGGCCCAATGACCCCAGAGCAGCCCCAGGGCACCCTGAAATCCACCAGGAGACCCCAAAGTGCCCTGGGTCACCCCAAAGTGCCCTGGGTCACCCCAAAGCGCTCTGGGTCACCCCAAAGCACTCTGGGTCACCCCAAAGTGCCCTGGGTCACCCCAAAGTGCTCTGGGTCACCCCAAAGTGCCCTGGGTCACCCCAAAGCGCTCTGGGTCACCCCCAAAGTGCCCTGGGTCACCCCAAAGCGCTCTGGGTCACCCCAAAGTGCTCTGGGTCACCCCAAAGTGCCCTGGGTCACCCCAAAGTGCTCTGGGTCACCCCAAAGTGCCCATGGTCACCCCAAAGTGCCCTGGGTCACCCCAAAGTGCTCTGGGTCACCCCAAAGTGCCCTGGGTCACCCCAAAGTGCCCATGGTCACCCCAAAAGCGGCCCCAGGACAGCCCAACCCCCCCAGATCAGCCCGAGGGGCCCGGCCTGAGGGGGAGGGGGGAGGGGAAAAGGGAAATGGGGGGGAAGGGAAGGTGGGGTGTCCCCTCCCTGTCCCCCTCTGTCCCCTCCCTGTCCCCCTCTGTCCCCTCCCTGTCCCCTCCCTGTCCCCCTCTGTCCCCCTGTGTCCACTCCCTGTCCCTGTGTCCCCTCCCTGTCCCCTCACTGTCCCCCTGTGTCCCCTCCCTGTCCCCCTGTGTCCCTTCCCTGTCCCTCTGTCCCCTCCCTGTCCCCTCCCTGTCCCCTCCCTGGCCCCTCGCTGTCCCCGTCCCCTCCCTGTGTCCCCCTCTGTCCCCTCCCTGTGTCCCCCTCTGTCCCCTCCCTGTCCCCCTGTGTCCCCTCCCTGTCCCCCTCTGTCCCCTCCCTGTCCCCTCCCTGTGTCCCCTCTCTGTCCCTCTGTCCCCTCCCTGTCCCTCTGTGTCCCCTCCCTGTGTCCCCTCCCTGTCCCCTCCCTGTCCCCTCCCTGTCCCCTCCCTGTCCCCTCGCTGTCCCCTCGCTGTCCCCCTGTGTCCCCTCGCTGTCCCCTCCCTGTCCCCTGTGTCCCCTCGCTGTCCCCTCACCGTGACGTCACACCAGAAGTGTCCCCAGCGCCGGATGGGCTCCGGTGGCAGGCACAGGGCGTGGGGGGGCACGAACACCCCGAGCTGCCGGGAACAGCGACCCCAAAAACCGGGAGTGACCCCAAAAACTGGGATCCCACCCCCAAAAACCGGGAGTGACCCCAAAAACCGGGAGTGACCCCAAAAACTGGGAGTGACCCCAAAACTGGGAGTGACCCCAAAACCGGGAGTGACCCCAAAAACCGGGAGTGACCCCAAAACCGGGAGTGACCCCAAAAACCGGGAGTGACCCCAAAACCGGGAGTGACCCCAAAAACCGGGAGTGACCCCAAAACTGGGAGTGACCCCAAAAACTGGGAGTGACCCCAAACCCTGGGATCCCACCCCAAAAACTGGGAGTGACCCCAAAAACCGGGAGTGACCCCAAAAACCGGGAGTGACCCCAAAAACTGGGAATCCACCCCAAATCCTGGGAGTGACCCCCAAATCCCGGGAGTGACCCCAAACCCTGGGATCCCACCCCAAACCCTGGGATCCCACCCCAAGATCCCACCCCAAATCCAGGGATTCCATCCCAAATCCTGGGAGTGACCCCAAATCCTGGGAGTGACCCCAAATCCTGGGATCCCACCCCAAATCCTGGGATTTCACCCCAGATCCCAGGACTGATCCCAAATCCTGGGATTCCACCCCAAAAACTGGGAGTGACCCCAAATCCCGGGAGTGACCCCAAACCCTGGGATCCCACCCCAAGATCCCACCCCAAATCCAGGGATTCCATCCCAAATCCTGGGATCCCACCCCAAATCCTGGGATCCCACCCCAAGATCCCACCCCAAATCCTGGGATCCCACCCCAAATCCTGGGATTTCACCCCAAATTCTGAGCTCTCACCCCAAATCCTGGGATCCCACCCCAAGATCCCACCCCAAATCCAGGGATTCCATCCCAAATCCTGGGAGTGACCCCAAATCCTGGGATTCCAGCCCAAATCCTGGGAGTGACCCCAAATCCTGGGAGTGACCCCAAATCCTGGGATCCCACCCCAAATCCTGGGATCTCACCCCAAATCCCGAGATTCCACCCCAAACCCCAGGAGTGACCCCAAATCCCAGGAGCAGGGCTGGACCGAGACCCCCAAACCCTCCAGGAATGACCCCAAACCTTGGGAATTTCCCCATTTGCTGCAGCTCTGGGAATCCCAAAAATCCCAAAAATCCCCAAAAATCCCCCCAAAAATCCCCCAAAATCCCAAAAAATCCCCCAAATCCCCGGGACCCCGCTCACGTTTTTGAGGAAGTGCCGGGCCACGATGTCGGGGTTGAGCTCCCAGCTCACGTTGTTCTTCATCCCCACCTGGAGACGGCAGCGCCGCAGGAATTCCAGAGTCTGGGAAAACGGGAGAGGGCCCCGGGAATGGGGGGAATTCCCGGGATTTTGGGGGATTTTTGGGGTTTTTGGGATTTGGGGGAAGCGCTCACCTTCTGCCCGCTCGGGGTTTGGAGCTCCTGCAGCTTCCCCTCCTGAGCCAGCTGGGAACGGAGAGAGGGAATGAGGGGAAAAATGGGGAAAAAGGGGGAAAAATGGGATTGGGATGGGGAAAATGGGATTGGGATGGGGAAAAATGGGATTGGGGAGGCAAAAATGGGATTGGGATGGGGAAAAATGGGGGAAAATGGGATTGGGATGGGGAAAAATGGGGGAAAATGGGATTGGGATGGGGAAAAATGGGGGAAAATGGGATTGGGATGGGGAAAAATGGGATTGGGATGGGGAAAAATGGGGAAAAAATGGGGAAAAATGGGGAAAAATGGGATTGGGATGGGGAAAAATGGGATTGGGGAGGGGAAAATGGGGAAAAATGGGACTGGGCAGGGGAAAAAGGGATGGGGATGGGGAAAAATGGGGGAAAATGGGATTGGGATGGGGAAAAATGGGATTGGGATGGGGAAAATGGGATTGGGGAAGGGAAATGGGGATAGGTTCGGGAAGGTTCCAGAAAGTTTGGGAAGGCTTAGGAAGGTTCTGGAATGTTTGGAAAGGTTTGGGAAGGTTCAGGCAGGTTCCAGAAGGTTTGGGAAGGTTCAGGAAGGTTTGGAAGGTTCAGGAAGGTTCGGGAAGGTTCCGGAAGATCTGGGAAGGTTTGGGAAGGTTCCAGAAGGTTTGGGAAGGTTCAGGAAGGTTCTGTAATGTTCCAGAAGGTTTGGGAGGGTTCCAGAAGGTTCCGGAAGGTTTGGGAAGGTTCAGGAAGGTTCCGGAAGGTCTGGAAAGCTTTGGGAAGGTTTGGGAAGGTTTGGGAAGGTTCAGGAAGATTCAGAAAGGTTCCGGAAGGTTCAGGAAGGTTCAGGAAGGTTCCGGAAGGTCTGGAAAGGTTTGGGAAGGTTCCGGAAGGTTCCGGAAGGTTTGGGAAGTTTCTGGAAGATTCAGGAAGGTTCGGAAGGTTGGGAAGGTTCCGGAAGGTTCTGGAAGGTTCAGGAAGGTCCGGGAAGGTTCAGGAAGGTCCGGGAAGATTCAGGAAGGTTTGGGAAGGTTGGGAAGATTCAGGAAGGTTCAGGAAGGTTTGGAAGGTTGGGAAGGTTCAGGAAGGTTCCGGAAGGTTTGGAAGGTTGGGAAGGTTCAGGAAGGTTCGGGAAGGTCCAGGAAGGTTCCAGAAGGTTCAGGAAGGTTCCAGAAGGTTTGGGAAGGTTCAGGAAGGTTCAGGAAGGTCCGGGAAGGTTCCAGAAGGTTCAGGAAGGTTCCAGAAGGTTTGGGAAGGTTCAGGAAGGTTCAGGAAGATTCAGGAAGGTTTGGGAAGGTTGGGAAGGTTCAGGAAGGTTCAGGAAGGTCTGGGAAGGTTCAGAAAGGTTCAGGAAGGTTCTGGAAGGTTCCGGAGGGTTCCGGAGGCGCTGACCTTCTCCTGATCCTGGAACAGGCGCAGGTTTTCCGGGGTGGGATACACGGCCAGGCCCTGCGGGAGGAGCCGGTTCCTGCCCAGGCGCTGCCCCACGCTCACCACGTCCCCGCGCAGCCCCACGCCTGCGGAAACAGCGGAAAATCCTGCTGGGAACACCCAGAAATCCTGCTGGGAACACCGGGAAATCCTGCTGGGAACACGGGAAAATCCTGCTGGGAACGCGGGAAAATCCTGCTGGGAACACCAGGAAACCCTGCTGGGAACACTGGGAAATCCTGCTGGGAACACCCGGAAATCCTGCTGGGAACACCGGGAAATCCTGCTGGGAACACCGGGAAATCCTGCTGGGAACACCGGGAAATCCTGCTGGGAATGTGGGAAAATCCTGCTGGGAACACCCGGAAATCCTGCTGGGAACACCGGAAAATCCTGCTGGGAATGTGGGAAAATCCTGCTGGGAATGTGGGAAAATCCATGGAATTAAATGGAAATTCCAGGAGATTCAACGGAAATTCCACAAGATTAAACAGAAATTCCATGAAATTAAACGGAAATTCCATGAAATTAAACAGAAATTCCATTAAATTAAACAAAAATTCCATAGAATTAAACGGAAATTCCATGAAATTAAACAGAAATTCCATGGAATTAAACAGAAATTCCATGAGATTAAATGAAGATTCCATGAAATTAAATGGAAATTCCATGAGATTAAATGGAAATTCCATGAGATTAAACGGAAATTCCATGGAATTAAATGGAAATTCCATGAAATTAAATGGAAATTCCATGAGATTAAATAGAAATTCCATGGAATTAAACGGAAATTCCACGAGATTAAATGGAAATTCCATGAAATTAAACGGAAATTCCATAGAATTAAACAGAAATTCCATGAGATTAAATGGAAATTCCATGAAATTAAATGGAAATTCCATGAGATTAAACAGAAATTCCATGAAATTAAACAAAAATTCCATGAAATTAAACAGAAATTCCATGGAATTAAATGGAAATTCCATGGAATTAAACAGAAATTCCATGAAATTAAACAGAAATTCCATGAAATTAAACGGAAATTCCATGAGATTAAACAGAAATTCCATGAAATTAAACAAAAATTCCATAGAATTAAACAGAAACTCCATGAAATTAAAGGGAAACTCCATGAGATTAAACGTAAATTATATTAATTTCATTGAAATTCCATGAAATTAAACAGAAATTGCATGGATTTAATAAAAAAGTACATTAAATTCAGTGAAAATTACGTGAAATTAATAAAATTCCATGAATTTCATAGAAATTCCATGAAATTAAATGGAAGCTGCATGGATTTAATAGAAAAATACATTAAATTCCGTGAAAATTATGTGAAATTAATAAAATTCCATGAAATTAAACAGAAATTCCATGAAATTATACAGAAATTGAGTAAAATTAAATGAAAATTCCATGAAATTAAATGGGAATTCTGTGAAATTAAACAGAAATTCCATGGAATTAAACAGAAATTCCAGGGATAAAAAGGGAAGGAATGGATTGGACTCTCCTGAGTTGGGAAGGGGAATTTCCATGGATTTGGGACACAAATCATCCCTGTGCCAGCGGAAAACTGGGAATGGGAAGAAAGGGGAATGGGAAAATGCAGGAATTCCGCTTTTTTTCCATATGGATAAAGGAAAAACGGGAGAAATCAGGAAAAAATGGAATAAATCATATTCCCAGTGCCACAGGAAGGGAAATTTCCCTGGATTCCGGAATCCCAAATCCTCCCACGAGCAAGGGATGAATCCCTGGGCCACTGGGAATGGAATAACGAGGGAATTCTGCCCCATTCCTATGGGGATGAGTTAAAACTGGGACAAAACGAGAAGGAAAAGGCTGGGAAAAGGTTGGGAATGTGGGAATTCCCAGGATTCCGGGGAAGGGCTCACTGCCAGGATTCCAGGGAATGCGGAATTCCTGGAATCAGCTCCGGGAACGGAAAAACCGAAAGGGGAAAAAAAGCGGGAGGGGAAGGGCTGGGAATGTGGGGATTCCCGGGATTCCCGGAATTCCCGGGATTCCGGGATGGCTCACCCTGCACGGATCGGGTCAGGAGCAGCTCCATGCGGGAACGGGGCAGGTGCTTCCCGTCCCTCACCAGGCGGAACACGCGGTGCCGGCGCGGGTGTAACCGGGGAGCCGCTCCCAGCCGGGCCAGCGGCACCGACCACACGCGCTCCACCACCACCGAGCCCTGGAAGAGAGAATTCCAGGGAATTCCCATTGGGAATGGGGATCTGGCACTGGCTGCATGCACTGCAGCACCACCGAGCCCTGGGAGAGAATTCCAGGGAATTCCAGGGAATTCCCCATGGGAATGGGGATCTGGAACCAGCCACACGCGCTCCACCACCACCGAGCCCTGGAAGAGAGAATTCCAGGGAATTCCAGGGAATTCCCATTGGGAATGGGATTGGGAATGGGGATCTGGCACCGGCCACACGCGCTCCACCACCACCGAACCCTGCGGGAGAGAATTCCAGGGAATTCCCAATGGGAATGGGGATGGGAATGGGGATCTGGCACCGGCCACATGCGCTCCATGACCACTGAACCCTGCGGGAGAGAATTCCAGGGAATTCCCATTGGGAATGGGGATCTGGCACCGGCCACATGCACTGCAGCACCACCGAGCCCTGGGAGAGAATTCCAGGGAATTCCCCATGGGAATGGGAATTGGGAATGTTCCAGGGAATTTCCCACGGGAACAGAGCTCGGGATGGGGCAGCCCAGGGATCTGAGGTGGTGCCAACCCCACAGCCCAGAGACCCCAGAACCGCCCCACAGACCCCACAACCACCCCACAGACACCACACACCCTACAACCACCCCACAGACCCCACAACCACCCCACAGACCTCACAGACCCTGCAACCACCCCACAGACCCTACAACCACCCCACAGACCCTACAACCACCCCACAGACACCACAGACCCTACAACCACCCTACAGACCCTGCAACCACCCCACAGACTCTACAACCACCCCACAGACACCACAGACCCTACAACCACCCCACAGACTCTACAACCACCCCACAGACACCACAGACCCCACAGACCCTACAACACCCCATAGACCCTGTAACCACACCCACAGACCCCACAGACCCTACAACCACCCCACAGACCCCAGAGACCCTGTAACCACCCCCCAGACCCTACAACCACCCCTCAGACCCTGTAACCATCCCACAGACCCCACACACCCTACAACCACCCCACAGACCCTACAACACCCCATAGACCTCACAGATCCTATAACTGCCCCATAGACCCCACACACCCTACAACCACCCCACAGACCCTACAACACCCCATAGACCTCACAGACCCTATAACTGCCCCATAGACCCCACAGAGCCTGTAACTGCCCCAGAAAGAGGGTTTAGGATCTGGGGGGGGCTATGGGGTCTGGGAGGGCTCCAGTGGGGGTTATGGGGTCTGGGGAGTTACAAGGTCTGGGGCATCCCTAATGGGGGTTATGGGGGATCCCTAATGAGGGTTATGGGGCCGGGAACGGTATAGGGGCTATGGGGTCCCATAACGGGGCTATGGGGTCAATAACGGGGCTATGAGGTCAATAACGGGGCTATGGGGGTCAATAACGGGGCTATGAGGTCAATAACGGGGCTGTGGGGTCAATAACGGGGCTGTGGGGTCAATAACAGAGCTATGGGGCCGGCTCAGGGCCCGTCCCGCCGCCCCCGGTACAGACTCCAGGCGCCCCCGCCATTGCCGGTACCCCCGTTCTCACCAGGCCAGGGCTCAGGCTCAGGGCCCGTCCCGCCGCCACTCCCGGTGTCCCCGCGCTCAGCAGCCCCTGGCTCAGGCCCAGGGCCCGTCCCGCCGCCATTCCCGGTGCCCCCGCGCTCAGCAGCCCCCGGCTCAGGCTCAGGGCCCGTCCCGCCGCCATTCCCGGTGCTCCCGGGCTCAGCAGCCCCTGGCTCAGGCCCAGGGCCCGCCTCAGGGCCCGTCCCGCCGCCCCCGGGGCCAACATGGCGGCCCCGCTCCCCCTCACGGCGCCGAGGAGCGCGCGCCGCCCGCACTGCGCCTGCGCAGAGCCCGCGCCGGGCGGCCCCGAAGGACCCCGGCAGGGGCTGCCCCGGAGCGCCTGATCCCGGTTCCCGCCGGTTCCCGCCGGTTCCCGCCGGTTCCCGCCGGTTCCCGCCGGTTCCCTCCCGGTTCCCATCCGGTTCCCGCCCGGTCCCCATCCGGTTCCCGCCCGGTTCCCGCCGGTTCCCATCCGGTTCCCGCCGGTTCCCGCCGGTTCCCGCCCGGTCCCCATCCGGTTCCCGCCGGTTCCCATCCGGTTCCCACCCAGTTCCCGCCGGGACAGAGCGCTGAGAAACCTTCAACTTTATTAACTCAGAACCACAAATAGTGCAACGAAACAGCCGAACAAGGCGAGGGAACCGGGAACTCCCGGTAACGGAAAGGGCACCGCCGGCCTTCGGAACCGGCGTGTCGTGTCCCGACAAGAGGCACAAGCGGAGATCCCCGCGATTTGTCGGTGCGGCCTCCCGGAGGTCTCCGGAGAGGGGACTGCACGTGGTGGTGGCACCGGGAACGGCTCCGGGTCACCTCGGGGTGGCACCGGGAGCAGCTCCCGGTCACCGTGCCGGTGGCACCGGGCACAGGCAGCTTCAGGTGACCGTGAGGATGTCCCCGAGCACGGCGGCGGCGGCACCGGGGAGGGGTCCGGGGGTCCCGGCTCCATTCCCGGGGCAGGGAACGCCACACCGGGAGCGGCGTCACCGGAGCGCCCCGGGCTCACCGGGCAGGCTGCAGTGGGACGGGGTCCCGGGAGCAGCCCCGGGACTCGGGAGGGAGGCACAGCCCAGATCGTCCTGCCCGGGAAAAGCGGGATGAGCCCCACCGGGACACCAGGAGGGGACACGGGGGGACACCAGGGACACCGGGAGGGGACACCGGGGGGGACACCGGGGACACTGGGAGGGGACACCGGGAGGGGACACCGGGGGGACACCAGGGACACCGGGGACACCGGGAGCAGCTCACCGAGGGCTCCTCGGGGGGACCGGGAACAGCGTAACCCAAACGCACCAGCTCTGCTCCCACATCCAGGCTCTGCGGGAACAACGGGAACAACGGGAATGGGAACAATGGGAACAGGAACAATGGGAACAACGGGAACAACGGGAACAACGGGAATGGGAACAAAGGGAACAGGAACAATGGGAACAATGGGAAGAACGGGAACAACGGGAATGGGGAATGGGAGCAACAGGAACAACGGAAACGAGAACAACAGGAACAACGGGAACAACAGGAATGGGAACAATGGGAACGGGACAATGGGAACAACAGGAACAATGGGAATGGGAACAATGGGAACGGGACAATGGGAACAACGGGAACAACGGGAACAATGGGAACAACGGGAACAATGGGAATGGGAACAACGGGAACAATGGGAATGGGAACAACGGGAACAATGGGAATGGGAACAACGGGAACAATGGGAACGGGACAATGGGAATGGAGAATGGGGACAGGGAACAGGGACACAGAATTTGGAATGGGAACAGGAACGGGGACAGGGCCAGCAGGGGGACAGCAGCAGGACAAGGGACACTGGGGGCTCAGGGGACACCGGGAATTGGGGACAGAGGACACAGGGGACAGTGGTGGCTCAGGGGACAGTGGGGACAGAGGACACAGGGGACAGGTGACAGTGGTGACAGTCACAGGTGACAGTGGTGCCACACCTGTCCGTGGCGCTCGGTGAACAGCCGCACGCTGGGCCGGGGCTCAGGGGACACAGGGGACAGACACAGGTGACACAGGTGACACAGGTGACAGACACAGGTGACACAGGTGACACAGGTGACAGACACAGGTGGCACAGGTGACACAGGTGACAGACAGGTGACACAGGTGACAGACGCAGGTGACACAGGTGACAGACACAGGTGACACAGGTGCCACACCTGTCCGTGGCGCTCGGTGAACAGCCGCACGCTGGGCCGGGGCTCAGGGGACACAGGGGACAGTGGTGGCTCAGGGGACAGTGGTGACACAGGTGACACAGGTGACAGACACAGGTGACACAGGTGACACAGGTGCCACACCTGTCCGTGGCGCTCGGTGAACAGCCGCACGCTGGGCCGGGGCTCAGGGGACACAGGGGACAGACACAGGTGACACAGGTGACACAGGTGACAGACACAGGTGGCACAGGTGACACAGGTGACAGACAGGTGACACAGGTGACAGACACAGGTGGCACAGGTGACAGACAGGTGACACAGGTGACAGACGCAGGTGACACAGGTGACAGACACAGGTGACACAGGTGACAGTGGTGACAGACACAGGTGACACAGGTGCCACACCTGTCCGTGGCGCTCGGTGAACAGCCGCACGCTGGGCCGCGTTCCCAGCCCGCTCTGGCCGTAGCTGCAGATCCGCGCCACCAGCGGCGTCCACTGCGCACAGTGAGTGAGGCGGTCAAACTCGTCCAGAGCCGCCTCCTGCCACGTGTCACCTGCGGGGACAGGGACAGTGTGGGGACAGGGACACTGCAGGGACAGGGACAGGGACACTGCGGGGACAGGGACACTGCGCACAGTGAGTGAGGCGGTCAAACTCGTCCAGAGCCGCCTCCTGCCACGTGTCACCTGTGGGGACAGTGACACTGTGGGGACAGGGACAGTGTGGGGACAGGGACACTGTGGGGACAGGGACACTGTGGGGACAGTGACAGTGACAGTGTGGGGACAGTGACAGTGTGGGGACAGGGACACTGTGGGGACAGGGACACTGCGCACAGTGAGTGAGGCGGTCAAACTCGTCCAGAGCCGCCTCCTGCCACGTGTCACCTGTGGGGACAGGGACAGGGACACTGTGGGGACAGGGACAGGGACACTGTGGGGACAGGGACAGGGACACTGTGGGGACAGGGACAGTGACAGTGTGGGGACAGGGACGGGGACACTGCGCACAGTGAGTGAGGCGGTCAAACTCGTCCAGAGCCGCCTCCTGCCACGTGTCACCTGTGGGGACAGGGACAGCGACACTGTGGGGACAGGGACAGTGACAGTGTGGGGACAGGGACAGGGACACTGCGGGGACAGGGACACTGCGGGGACAGGGACACTGACACCGTGGGGAATGGTGACACCGCAGGGACAGTGACACTGCAGGGATTGGTGACACTGCGGGGACAGTGACACCATGGAAACAGTGACACCATGGGGATGGTGACACCATGGGGACAGTGGCACCATGGGGATGGTGACACTGTGAGGAACGGCACTGGACAGGGCCATGTCCTCCCCCCCGAGGGGACAGGGCTGTGTGCCACCCCCGCTCAGTGTGCCACCCCCAGGAGGTGACAGAGCTGTGTGCCACCCCCAGGAGGTGACAGGGTCATGTGCCACCCCCAGGAGGTGACAGAGCCATGTGCCACCCCCAGGAGGTGACAGGGCCATGTACCACGCCCAGGAGGTGACAGGGCCATGTGCCACCCCCCGAGGACACAAGGCCATGTACCACCCCCAGGAGGTGACAGAGCCGTGTGCCACCCCCTGAGGACACAGGGCCATGTGCCACCCCAAGGAGGTGACAGGGCCGTGTGCCACCCCCCGAGGACACAGGGCCATGTGCCACCCCCAGGAGGTGACAGAGCCATGTGCCACCCCCAGGAGGTGACAGGGCCATGTGCCACCCCCCGAGGACACAGGGCCATGTGCCACCCCCGCTCACCGTTGGGGACAATCCCGGCCAGGCTGCACTCGATGGCCTGGAAGGGCAGGCTCAGGAAGTCGCTCCTGCAAGGACACAGGTGAGGACACTCCCAGGGGACAGGGACACTCCCAGGGGACAGGGACATTCCCCAGGAGTGTCACCCCCCCCTGCCACACCTGAGGGCCCGCAGAGCCTCGGGGGGGGCCTCGCCGTTGTCCCCAAAGTCCACGTAGTACAGGTCCAGGTGGCCGTTGTCCAGCGTCCCCAGGACACGCGCCCGGTACCACTCGCCGTCCTCCAGGTACGGAGCGGCCACGATGTCACCGGGGTGCACGGACGGGGGTGGCACCTGGGGACACGGGGACAGTCAGGGGGACACGGGGGGGACAGCAGGGGACAGGAGGGGACAGTGCTGGGACAGGAGGGGACAGGAGCGGGATAAGGGACAGGAGGGGACAGTGCTGGGACTGGAGGGGACAGGATGGGACAGGAGGGGACAGGAGGGGGATAAGGGACAAGAGGGGACAGGATGGGACAGGAGGGGACAGGAGGGGACAGTGCTGGGACTGGAGGGGACAGGAGGGGACAGGAGGGGGATAAGGGACATGGGGGACATTGCTCAGACAAGAGGGGACACGGGATGGGGAGGGGGGACACGGGATAAGGGACAGAGCTGGGACATGGGATGGGGTAAAGGGACATGGAGGGGACACGGAGAATCACAGAGGATCACAGAGGGGACACACAGGGGACACAGGGGACACAAAGGGGACACAGAGGATCACAAAGGGGACACGGAGGGGACACAGAGGAGACACGGAGGATCACAGAGGGGACACAGAGGGGACACAGAGGGGACAGAGGGACACAGAGGGGACACAAAGGATCACAAAGGGGACAAAAAGGATCACAGAGGGGACACGGAGGGGACACAGGATCACACAGGGGACACAGAGGGGACAATACAGGGACACAGAGGGGACACAGGGGACACTGCAGGGACACAGGGGACACTGCAGGGACAGGGGACACTGCGGGGACACAGGGGACACAGGGGACACTGCAGGGACACAGGGGACACAGGGGACACTGCAGGGACACAGAGAGGACACAGGGGACAGAGGGGACACAGAGGGGACACAGAGGGGACACTGCGGGGACACTGCGGGGACACAGAGGGGACAGAGGGGACACTGCAGGGACACAGAGGGGACACTGCGGGGACACAGAGGGGACACAGAGAGGACACAGACGGGACACAGAGAATCACACAGGGGACACAGAGGGGACACAGGGGACACAGAGGGGACACAGAGGGGACACTGCGGGGACACAGGGGACACTGCAGGGACAGGGGACACTGCGGGGACACTGCGGGGACACAGGGGACACTGCAGGGACACAAGGGACACAAGGGACACTGCAGGGACACAGAGGGGACACGGGACACTGTGGGGACACAGAGGGGACACTGCAGGACACAGAGGGGACAGACGGGACACAGAGAATCACACAGGGGACACTGCGGGACACAGAGAGGACACAGGGGACAGAGGGGACACAGGGGACACTGCAGGGACACAGGGGACATAGAGGGGACACTGCAGGACACAGAGGGGACAGAGGGGACACAGAGGGGACACTGTGGGGACACTGCGGGACGCACGGCGGGGCTGCTCTGGTAGAAGTGCCCCATCTCGGCTGTCAGTTTGTCCAGCTGCAGGCTGCGCGTCCCCAGCAGTTGGATCCAGAAGTGCCCGGGGCTCTCGGCAGCCGACACGTAAACGTGCAGGTGTTCATCCGCCGGGAAACTGAAATCTGGGCTGGGCACTGCGGGGAGACACGGCACGGGGACACACAGATCCAACCAAAATCACACAGATCCAACCAAAATCACATAAAATCCACACAAAATCACACAAAATCCACAAAAAATCACACAAATCCAACCAAAATCACACAAATCCAACCAAAATCACCCAGATCCAACCAAAATCACACAAAATCCAACCAAAATCACCCAGATCCACACCAAATCACCCAAAATCCAACCAAAATCACCCAAAATCCAACCAAAATCACACAAAATCCACACAAAATCACACAAAATCCACACAAAATCACACAAAATCCACACAAAATCACACAAAATCCACACAAAATCACACAGATCCAACCAAAATCACACAAAATCCAACCAAAATCACACAAAATCCAACCAAAATCACACAGATCCAACCAAAATCACACAAAATCCACGCAAAATCACACAAAATCCACACAAAATCACACAAATCCAACCAAAATCACACAAAATCCAACCAAAATCACACAAAATCCAACCAAAATCACACAAAATCCACACAAAATCACACAAAATCCACAAAAAATCACCCAGATCCAACCAAAATCCCCCCAAATCACCCCAAATCCACACAAAATCACACAAAATCCACACAAAATCACACAAAATCCACACAAAATCACACAAAATCACACAAAATCACACAAAATCCACCCAGATCCAACCAAAATCACACAGATCCAACCAAAATCACACAAAATCCACAAAAAATCACACAAAATCCAACCAAAATCACACAAAATCCAACCAAAATCACACAAAATCCACGCAAAATCCACACAAAATCACCCAGATCCAACCAAAATCACACAAAATCCAACCAAAATCACACAAAATCCAACCAAAAATCACACAAAATCCAACCAAAATAACACAAAATCCACACAAAATCACCCCAAATCCACACAAAATCACACAAAATCCACGCAAAATCACACAGATCCAACCAAAATCACACAAAATCCACACAAAATCCACACAAAATCACCCAGATCCAACCAAAATCACACAAAATCCACAAAAAATCACACAAATCCAACCAAAATCACACAAAATCACACAGATCCAACCAAAATCACACAAAATCCAACCAAAATCACACAAAATCCAACCAAAATCACACAAAATCCACCCAGATCCAACCAAAATCACCCAGATCCAACCAAAATCACACAAAATCCACACAAAATCCAACCAAAATCACACAAAATCCACACAAAATCACCCAGATCCAACCAAAATCACACAAAATCCACCCAGATCCACACAAAATCACCTCAAATCACCCAGATCCACACAAAATCCACACAAAATCACCCAGATCCAACCAAAATCACCCCAAATCACCCCAAATCCACACAAAATCACCCCAAATCCAACCAAAATCACCCCAAATCCAACCAAAATCACCCCAAATCCAACCAAAATCACACAAAATCCACACAAAATCACACAAAATCCAACCAAAATCACACAGATCCAACCAAAATCACACAGATCCAACCAAAATCACACAGATCCAACCAAAATCACATAAAATCCAACCAAAATCACACAAAATCCACACAAATCCACACAAAATCACACAAAATCCAACCAAAATCACACAGATCCAACCAAAATCACACAAAATCCACACAAAATCACCCAGATCCAACCAAAATCACCCCAAATCACCCCAAATCCACACAAAATCACACAAAATCCAACCAAAATCCAACCAAAATCCACACAAAATCCACACAAAATCCACACAAAATCCAACCAAAATCACACAAAATCCAACCAAAATCCACCCAGATCCACACAAAATCACACAAAATCCACACAAAATCACACAAAATCCAACCAAAATCACCCAAAATCCAACCAAAATCACACAAAATCCACACAAAATCACCCAGATCCAACCAAAATCACCCAGATCCAACCAAAATCACACAAAATCCAACCAAAATCACACAAAATCCAACCAAAATCACACAAAATCCACACAAAATCACCCAGATCCAACCAAAATCACACAAAATCCACGCAAAATCACACAGATCCAACCAAAATCACACAAAATCCAACCAAAATCCAACCAAATCCAACCAAAATCACACAAAATCCACAAAAAATCACACAAATCCACACAAAATCACACAGATCCAACCAAAATCACACAAAATCCACACAAAAGCACACAAAATCCAAGCAAAATCACACAAAATCCAAGCAAAATCACACAAAATCCAACCAAAATCACACAAAATCCACACAAAATCACACAAAATCCACACAAAATCACACAAAATCCAACCAAAATCCAACCAAAATCACACAAATCCACACAAAATCACACAAAATCCAACCAAAATCACACCAAATCCAACCAAAATCACACAAAATCCAACCAAAATCACACAAAATCCACAAAAAATCACACAAAATCCACACAAAATCACACAGATCCAACCAAAATCACACAAAATCCAACCAAAATCACACAGATCCAACCAAAATCACACAAAATCCAACCAAAATCACACAAAATCCAACCAAAATCACACCAAATCCAACCAAAATCACACAGATCCAACCAAAATCACACAAAATCCAACCAAAATCACCCAGATCCAACCAAAATCACACAAAATCCAACCAAAATCACACAAAATCCACACAAAATCACCCCAAATCATCCAGATCCAAACAAAATCACACAAAATCCACATAAAATCACCCAAAATCCAACCAAAATCACCCCAAATCCACCCCAAATCACACAAAATCACCCAAATCACCCAAAATCCACACAAAATCACCCCAAATCCACCCCAAATCACCCAAAATCCACCCAAAATCCACCCAAAATCCACCCAAAATCCACCCCAAATCCCATTGGGAAAGGCACGGGAGGGCTGGAATCTCCCAAAATCCCATCGGGAAAGGCACGGGACGGATGGAGGGAACTCCCCAGAATCCCAGGAGCCCCCTCCCCACCCACCATTCCCAACAGGAATCCCCCCAGCGCCGCTCTCACCCTCAAACTTGGGCACAGGCGGCTCCCGGGGCTCCGTGCCCGGCTCTGTGCCCTGGCTCGGTGTCTCCAGGCCCTGGCTCGGTGTCTCCAGGCCCTGGCTCGGTGTCTCCATGCCCTGTCTCGGTGTTTCCGTGCCCTGTCTCGGTGTCTCCAGGCCCTGTCTCGGTGTCTCCAGGCCCTGGCTCGGTGTCTCCAGGCCCTGGCTCGGTGTCTCCAGGCCCTGGCTTGGTGTTTCCATGCCCTGTCTCGGTGTTTCCATGCCCTGGCTCGGTGTTTCCATGCCCTGGCTCGGTGTTTCCATGCCCTGGCTCGGTGTCTCCATGCCCCGATTCGGTGTCTCCAGGCCCTGGCTCGGTGTCTCCATGCCCTGTCTCGGTGTTTCCATGCTCTGTCTCGGTGTTTCCGTGCCCTGGCTCGGTGTCTCCAGGCCCTGTCTCGGTGTTTCCGTGCCCTGGCTCGGTGTCTCCGCTCCCCGCTCGGTGTCCCAGTGCTCCTGGCAGCCCCCGGGGCCGGTGGCAGTGGCCAGGAGTGGCCCCGGTGGCTCCCGGCGGCTGCCCAGGGGCTGCTTCCGCGGGCAGCGAGCGGCCGCCGCCTGTGCCAGCTCCGAGCGGAACGCCTGTTCCTCCGACAGCTTCTCCAGGATCAGCCTCTGCAAGGAACCCACAGCGGACCTGGGAACAGCCGCGCTCCGGAGAGCCAAACAACAACCCCCGGATCCGTGTGGGACTGACAGGTCACAACAACCCTGATCTGTGTGGGACTGACAGAACAAAACAACCCCGATCCGTGTGGGACTGACAGGTCACAACAACCCCGATCTGTGTGGGACTGACAGGTCACAACAACCCCAATCCATGTGGGATTGACAGGTCACAACCACCCTGATCTGTGTGGGACTGACAGGTCACAACAACCCCTGGATCCGTGTGGGACTGACAGGTCACAACAACCCCCGGATCCGTGTGGGATTGACAGGTCACAACAACCCCCGGATCCATGTGGGACTGACAGGTCACAACAACCCCAATCCGTGTGGGATTGACAGGTCACAACAACCCCAATCCGTGTGGGATTGACAGGTCACAACAACCCTGATCCGTGTGGGACTGACAGGTCACAACAACCCTGATCCGTGTGGGATTGACAGGTCACAACAACCCCAATCCGTGTGGGATTGACAGGTCACAACAACCCTGATCTGTGTGGGACTGACAGGTCACAACAACCCAGATCCATGTGGGATTGACAGAACAAAACAACCCCCGGATCCGTGTGGGACTGACAGGTCACAACAACCCAAATCGGTTTGGGATCACACGATCAAAAGAACCCAAAGGGGATGAGGAGGATCCCGAGGAGGATCCCAAGGACACAGGGAGGATCCCGAGGGGATGAGGAGGATCCCGAGGGGATGAGGAGGATCCTGAGGGGATCAAGAGGATCCCAAGGGGATGAGGAGGATCCCGAGGGGATCAAGAGGATCCCAAGGGGATGAGGAGGATCCCAAGGAGGATCCCAAGGGCACAGGGAGGATCCTGAGGGGATGAGGAGGATCCAGAGGGGATGAGGAGGATCCCAAGGAGGATCCCAAGGGCACAGGGAGGATCCCGAGGGGATGAGGAGGATCCCAAGGAGGATCCCAAGGGCACAGGGAGGATCCTGAGGGGATGAGGAGGATCCCAAGGGGATGAGGAAGATCCCGAGGGGATGAGGAGGATCCCGAGGGCACAGGGAGGATCCCGAGGGCACGGGGAGGATCCCAAGGGGATCAAGAGGATCCCAAGGGCACAGGGAGGATCCCGAGGGCACGGGGAGGATCCCAAGGGGATCAAGAGGATCCCAAGGGCACAGGGAGGATCCCGAGGCTCCGATCCACGCTCACCTTGGCCACCTCCACCTCCTTGCGGGTGCCCAGCAGGCGGATGCAGCGCAGCGGGGCCAGGCTGGCCCCGGGCTCCTGGCCACACTCCACGCGAGCCCCCGAGCTCCGGCAGATCCCCCGCACCGTCTCCCCACCGCGGCCTGCGGGAAATCAGCGACCGCGAACGGGAGAGCCCCAGGAGCTCCGGAAACGAGAGCATGGGAAACGGGAGGAAAGGATCGGGTGGGAAAACAGTCTGGGGTGTGGGGAAAGGGGTGGGAAAACAGTCTGGGGTGTGGGGAAAGGGGTGGGAGAGGAGTCGGGTGTTGGGAAAGGGACGGGAAATGAGTCTGGGGTGTTGGGAAAGGGATGGGAAATGAGTCTGGGGGATGCAGGGGTGGGAAGGGAGTCCAGGATGTTGGGAAAGGGTTGGGAAGGGAGTATGGGATGTTGGGAAAAGGGTGGGAAACCAGTCTGGGATGTGGGGAAAGGGGTTGGGAAATGAGTCTGGGGGATGCAGGGGTGGGAAATGAGTCTGGGATGTTGGGAAAGGGATGGGAAATGAGTCTGGGGTGTTGGGAAAGTGATGGGAAACGAGTCTGGGATGTTGGAAAAGGAGGGGAAATGAGTCTGGGGGATGCAGGGATGGGAAATGAGTCTGGGATGTGGGGAAAGGGGCTGGGAAATGAGTCTGGGATGTTGGGAAAGTGATGGGAAATGAGTCTGGGGGATGCAGGGGTGGGAAGGGAGTCCAGGATGCAGGGAAAGGGTTGGGAAGGGAGTATGGGATGTTGGAAAAGGGTGGGAAACCAGTCTGGGATGTTGGGAAAATGATGGGAAATGAGTCTGGGATGTTGGAAAAGGAGTGGAAATGGAGTCTGGGGTGTGGGGAAAGGGACGGGAAATGAGTCTGGGGGATGCAGGGGTGGGAATGGAGTCTGGGATGTTGGGAAAGGGGTTGGGAAATGAGTCTGGGATGTGGGGAAAGGGATGGGAAATGAGTCTGGGGGATGCAGGGGTGGGAATGGAGTCTGGGATGTTGGGAAAATGATGGGAAACGAGTCTGGGATGTTGGAAAAGGAGGGGAAATGAGTCTGGGATGTTGGGAAAGGGGTTGGGAAATGAGTCTGGGGGATGCAGGGGTGGGAATGGAGTCTGGGATGCTGGGAAAAGGTTGGGAATGGAGTCTGGGGTGTTGGGAAACGGATGGGAAATGAGTCTGGCACGGGGAGGGGGAAAGAGTGGAAAGGCCCCCTGGGATAAGGGAAAGGCAGGGAAAGGCCCCTGGGACTGACAGGAAAGGAAATTCCCAGAAGGAATAGGGAGAAAGGGGTGGAAGGGCCCTGGGACTGGGGAGAAGGGAGTGGAAGAGCCCCCCCAGGATGGGGTGGAAGGGCCCCCCAGGATTGGGATGGAAGAGACCCAGGATTAGCAGGAAAAGCGGTGGAAGGGCCCCTCAGGATTAGGGAGAAAGGGTGGAAAGGCCCCCAGGATTGGGGGAAGGACCCCCAGGATTTGGGGTGGAAGAGCCCCAGGATTTGGGGAAGGGGATGGAAGGGTCCCAGGAGACTGACAGGGACCCCCAGGATTGGGGATGGCTCTGGGGGTTGGGAAAGGCCCCTGAGGATCCCGGGATTTGGGAAGGCACAAAAGCTCCCCTGGGATTGGGGCTGACCCTGTGGGGGTGGAAGAATCCCAGGATTTGAGGTGTCCCAAGGGTACAGAAGTTCCCCCAAGGATTTGGGGTGTCCTTGTGGGTACGGGAAGTTCCCGTGGGATCAGGGATGATCCAGAGGGACACAAATGGTCCCCCCCAGAACTGGGAGTCTCCTAGGGGCTGTGGAAGCTCCCTCCAGGATTTGGGGTGTCCCTGTGGCTATGGAAGGTTCCCCCCCAGGTTTTGGGGTTTCCCAGGATTTGGGGTCCCCCAGGATTTGGGGTTTCCCAAGGAACACAGAACCTTTCCCCCCAGGATTTGGGGTCCCCCAGGATTTGGGGTCCCCATGGGATTTGGGGTTTCCCAAGGGATACAGAACCTTTCCCCCCAGGATTTGGGGTTTCCCAGGATTTCGGGTGCCCCAGGTTTTGGGGTTTCCCAAAGGACACAGAACCTTTCACCCCAGGTTTTGGGGTTTCCCAGGATTTGGGGACCCCCCAGGTTTTGGGGTTTCCCAAGGGACACAGAACCTTTCCCCCCAGGTTTTGGGATTTCCCAAGGGACACAGACCCTTTCCCCCCAGGATTTGGGGTTCCCCAGGTTTTGGGATTTCCCAAGGGACACAGAACCTTTACCCCCAGGTTTTGGGATTTCCCAAAGGACACAGAACCTTTACCCCCAGGTTTTGGGATTTCCCAAGGGACACAGACCCTTTCCCCCCAGGATTTGGGGTTCCCCAGGTTTTGGGATTTCCCAAGGGACACAGAACCTTTACCCCCAGGTTTTGGGATTTCCCAAAGGACACAGAACCTTTCCCCCCAGGATTTGGGGTTCCCCAGGTTTTGGGGTTTCCCAAAGGACACAGAACCTTTCCCCCAGGATTAGGGGTGTCCCTGTGGCTATGAAAGGTTCCCCACAGGATTTGGGGATTCCCAAGGGATAGAGAATCTTTTCCCCCAGGTTTTGGGGTGCCCCTGGCTATGGAAAGTTCCCCCAGGATTTGGGGTTTCCCAACAGATACAGAATCTTTTCCCCCAGGATTTGGGGTCCCCATGGGATTTGGGGTTTCCCAAGGGATACAGAACCTTTCCCCCCAGGTTTTGGGGTGCCCGTACCGATGATCCTGCCCACGGCGTGCTGGGGCACGCGCAGCTGCTCGGCCACGGGCGCGCTGTCAGCCACGATTCGCAGCACGGCCGCCCTGGCCCGGCACACCTGGCCCGGGGAGCCTGAGATCTGCACCAGGGACTGGCCCCCTTCCTCCTCCTCCTCCTCCTCCACGTCGATCTGCGCTCCCGTCTCCTGCCTCAGCTGCGGGGAGAGCGGGGATCAGCCATTCCCGGTGATCCCGGTGCTCCCGGTGATCCTGGTGCCCCTGGTGCTCCCGGTGATCCCGGTGATCCCAGTGATCCCAGAGGTCCCGGTGCTCCCAGTGATCCCGGTGATCCCAGAGCTCCCAGTGATCCCAGTGCTCTCAGTGCCCCCGGTGATCCCAGAGCTCCCGGTGATCCCAGAGCTCCCGGTGATCTCGGTGATCCCAGAGCTCCAGGTGCTCTCAGTGATCCCAGTGATCCCGGTGCTCCCAATGCCCCCGGTGCCCCTGGTGATCCCAATGCCCCCGGTGATCCCGGTGATCCCAGTGATCCCGGTCATCCCAGAGCTCCCAGTGATCCCGGTGATCCCGGTGCCCCCAGTGCTCTCAGTGATCCCAGTGCTCCCAGTGATCCCAGTGCTCTCAGTGATCCCGGTGATCCCAGTGCTCCCAGTGATCCCAGTGCTCTCGGTGATCCTGGTGATCTCTGTGCCCCCGGTGCCCCCAGTGATCCCAGAGCTCCCGGTGCTCCCGGTGATCTCGGTGATCCCAGAGCTCCAGGTGCTCCCGGTGATCCCAGAGCTCCCAGAGCTCCAGGTGCTCCCGGTACCCCCCGGTGGTCCCAGTGATCCCGATGATCCCGGTGCCCCCAGTGCCCCGGTGCCCCGTCCCCGCCGCACACACCTGGTTGATGGTGGCTCCTCGGCGGCCGATCAGCGATTTCAGCGCCGTGCGGGGCACCCTCACCGCCACCTCCAGCCCCTCATCTGCCACCAAGGTCACCTGCGCCTCTGAGGGGACAGCGGAGGGTCCCCAAAGGCTCCCCAGGGGGTCCCCGAAGGCTCCCCAGGGGGTGACAAAGGGACAGGAAGGGACTGGGACCCTTCCCAGGGGGGTTACAAGGGAAATTCCAGAGGGAAAAGTGACTCTGATGGGTCCCCAATGCCCAGGGTGTCCCCAGAAGGTCCCCAAAGGGTCCCCTGGGGGTGACAAAGGGACAGGAAGGGACTAGGACCTTCCCAGGGGGGTTACAAGGGAAATTCCAGAGGGAAAAGTGACTCTGATGGGTCCCCAATGCCCAGGGTGTCCCCAGAAGGTCCCCAGGGTGTCCCTAAAAGGTCCCCAAAGGGTCCCCTGGGGGTGACAAAGGGACAGGAAGGGACTAGGACCTTCCCAGGGGGGTTACAAGGGAAATTCCAGAGGGAAAAGTGACTCTGATGGGTCCCCAATGCCCAGGGTGTCCCCAGAAGGTCCCCAGGGTGTCCCCAGAAGGTCCTCAGGGTGTCCCTAAAAGGTCCCCAAAGGGTCCCCTGGGGGTGACAAAGGGACAGGAAGGGACTAGGACCTTCCCAGGGGGGTTACAAGGGAAATTCCAGAGGGAAAAGTGACTCTGATGGGTCCCCAATGCCCAGGGTGTCCCCAGAAGGTCCCCAGGGTGTCCCCAAAGGGTCCCCAGGGGGTGACAAAGGGACACAGAGGGACAGGGCCCCCTCCCGGGGTGGGTCCCACAGGAATTCCCAGCGGGAAAAGCGACCCCAGCAGCCTCCCCCTGCCCACGGAGAGCCCCGAGGCGGCTGCCGGGGGTCCCGTTCAGGCCCCGGTGCAGGGACCCGCACCCACCTCGGCTCTCCCGGTAGCGCCGGTACAGGATGTAGAGCACGGTGGCGGCGGCCGGGACGCCCAGGACCAGGGCGGTTTTCTGCAGGCCGCTCAGGCTGTGCACGGAGCCCGCCATCGCCGCCTCCTTACCGGGCCGTTACCTCCCCTCACGGAGGGCTCGGCTCCGGGCCCGCCGGTGCAGGCCCCGGGCACGGTGAACGGCAGCGGAGCCCCCGCAGGCACCTCGGCCGCGCCCCCCGGGTGGTCTCACGGCACCTGCAGGTATCGGAGCCACCCCCGGGGCCCGTAGCGACCCTGGTTCCGAGCGGCCCGGCCCCGGTTCGGGCCCGGCCGCGGTTCGGGTCCGATGCGGCCCCGGTGCCGCCGCCGCCGCCTCCCGCGCCGGGCCGCTGGACACGCCCCCTCCCGCTCTCCACCAATCACATCGCTGCTCCTCCCCCCTCAGCCAATCACAGCGCTGCTCCGCACCGCCCCCCATCCAATCACCGCCTGCGGAGCAGCGGCCAATCCCCGCGAGGCCGCCCACAGGAGGGGGCGGGAAGGAAGCAGCCAATCAACGTTGAGTAGCGGATGTGTAAACCAATCAGAGAACGAGAAAATGTGAATGTCCGCCCCCCCATTTTGAGTGACAGGCATGGGAGCCTATAGCGGCTCGGAGCGGTGGGCGGGGCGGGGCTTTAATGCCGCCCCCGGTGTCCCCGCGTGTCCCCCGTGACGGAGCCCACGGACACGCGGTCCCCAAAAACGCCTTTATTTCCCTCAAACGCAGCCGCCGCCACTCCCCACTGACCCCGCGACACCGCGTGGGGTGACCGGGGGACAGCCCGGGATTCGCTCGTGGATGACAGGGACATCGGGCACCCACGGTGACAGGGATATCGGGCACCCACGGGTGACCGGGACAGAGCAGGACACCCACGGGTGACAGGACACCCACGGGTGACAGGACACCCACGGGTGACAGAGCCTCGCCGGGTGCCCGTGGGTGGCGGGTCCCCTGCAGGTGCCGCATTCCCGGCAGGTGCCTGGGTCACAGCACCCCCAGGTGTCCCCGGGGCGGTCCCGGTGCTCCCGGTAATCCCCGTGATCCCGGCGCTCCCGGAGGTCCCGGTGCTCCCGGTGATCCAGGTGCTCGCGGAGGTCCCGGTGATCCCGGAGCTCCCGGAGCTCCCGGTGATCCCGGTGCTCCCGGAGGTCCCGGCGCTCCCGGTGCTCCCGGAGCTCCCGGTACTCCCGGTGATCCCGGTGCTCCCGGAGGTCCCGGAGCTCCCGGTAATCCCGGTGATCCCGGTGCTCCCGGAGGTCCCGGAGCTCCCGGTAATCCCGGAGCTCCCGGTGATCCCGGTGCTCCCGGACGTCCCGCTGATCCCGGAGCTCCCGGTGCTCCCGGAGCTCCCGGTGATCCCGGTGCTCCCGGTGATCCCGGTAATCCCGGTGATCCCGGAGGTCCCCGGGCCGCGCTCAGGGGGTCCCCGCGGGGCCCTCGGCGGGGTCGGGGGCGAAGAGCTCCCGGTAGAGCGGGGGGAAGGCGGCGGAGACCGGCCCGGGGTGGAGGCGGCGGAACGCCCGGAGCTGCTCCAGGTGCTGCGAGCACAGAGCGCGGAACCGGCCCGGGGCGGGCAGCTGGGGGGACACGGTGGGACACACGGACACGGTGGGACACACGGACACGGTGGGACACACGGACACGCGTGGGGACACACGGACACGGCTGGGACACACGGACACGGTGGGACACACGGACACGGTGGGACACACGGACACGCGTGGGGACACACGGACACGGCTGGGACACACGGACACGGTGGGACACACGGACACGGTGGGACACACGGACACGCGTGGGGACACACGGACACGGCTGGGACACACGGACACGCGTGGGGACACACGGACACGGCTGTGACACACGGACACGGTGGGACACACGGACACGGTGGGACACACGGACACGCGTGGGACACACGGACACGGCCGGGACACACGGACACGGCTGGGGACACGGCTGTGACACACGGACACGGTGTGACACACGGACACGCGTGGGGACACACGGACACGTATGGGGACACACGGACACGGCTGGGGACACACGGACACGCGTGGGGACACGGCTGTGACACACGGACACGGTGGGACACACGGACACGCGTGGGGACACACGGACACGCGTGGGGACACGGCTGTGACACACGGACACGGCTGGGGACACACGGACACGGCTGGGGACACACGGACACGCGTGGGGACACACGGACACGGCTGGGGACACGGCTGTGACACACGGACACGGTGTGACACACGGACACGCGTGGGGACACACGGACACGGCTGTGACACACGGACACGCGTGGGGACACACGGACACGGGTGGGGACACACGGACACGTATGGGGACACACGGACACGCGTGGGGACACACGGACACGCGTGGGGACACGGCTGTGACACACCGACACGCGTGGGGACACACGGACATGGCTGGGGACACACGGACACGCGTGGGGACACACGGACACGGCTGGGGACACACGGACACGCGTGGGGACACGGCTGCGACACACGGACACGCGTGGGGACACACGGACACGGTGGGACACACGGACACGCATGGGGACACGGCTGGGACACACGGACACGCGTGGGGACACACGGACACGGCTGGGGACACACGGACACGGCTGGGGACACGGCTGGGGACACACGGACACGCGTGGGGACACGGCTGTGACACACGGACACGTGTGGGGACACACGGACACGGTGTGACACACGGACACGCGTGGGGACACACGGACACGGCTGGGACACACGGACACGCGTGGGGACACACGGACACGTATGGGGACACGGCTGTGACACACGGACACAGTGGGACACACGGACACGGCTGGGGACACGGCCGGGACACACGGACACGGGTGGGGACACGGTGGGACACACGGACACGGCTGGGGACACACAGACACGCGTGGGGACACGGCTGTGACACACGGACACGCGTGGGGACACACGGACACGGTGTGACACACGGACACGTGTGGGGACACGGCTGTGACACACGGACACGGCTGTGACACACGGACACGCGTGCGGACACACGGACACGCGTGGGGACACGGCTGTGACACACGGACACGGCTGGGGACACACGGACACGCGTGGGGACACACGGACACGGCTGTGACATACGGACACGGGTGGGGACACACGGACACGTATGGGGACACACGGACACGCGTGGGGACACACGGACACGGCTGGGGACACACGGACACACGCACAGGGAACCCCCTGACCCAGGGTCGCCCCCCGCCCACGCAGCTCCCGATGTGCCCACGGACCCCCCCCCACACCCACGGTCCCCGCCCTGTCCCCCCAATGTCCCCAAACCCCCCCAATGTCCCCAAACCCCGACAATGTCCCCAAACCCCCGCCCTGTCCCCCCAATGTCCCCAAACCCCGACAATGTCCCCAAACCCCCTCAATGTCCCCAAACCCCCCCAATGTCCCCAAACCCCGACAATGTCCCCAAACCCCCGCCCTGCACCCCCAATGTCCCCAAACCCCCCCAATGTCCCCAAACCCACCCCCAATGTCCCCAAACCCCCATCCTGTCCCCCCAATGTCCCCAAACCCCCATCCTGTCCCCCCAATGTCCCCAAACCCCCCCAATGTCCCCAAACCCCCCCCAATGTCCCCAAACCCTCACCCTGTCCCCCCAATGTCCCCAAATCCCCCCCAATGTCCCCAAACCCCCTCAATGTCCCCCCAATGTCCCCAAATCCCCCCAATGTCCCCAAACCCCCACAATGTCCCCAAACCCCCACCCTGTCCCCCCAATGTCCCCAAACCCACCCCCAATGTCCCCAAACCCCCATCCTGTCCCCCCAATGTCCCCAAACCCCCCCAATGTCCCCAAACCCCCACAATGTCCCCAAACCCCCATCCTGTCCCCCCAATGTCCCCAAACCCCCACAATGTCCCCAAATCCCCGACCGGCCCTCCCCCATGCACAGGGACCCCCACCCTGACCCCCGCCCCCTCCCCGTGTCCCCCCGTGTCCCCTCCCCGATATTCCCCCGTGTCCCCCCGTGTCCCCCCATGTCCCCCCGGTGTCCCCCGGTGTCCCCCCGGTGTCCCCGGTGTCCCCACCCTGGCCAGGAGCCCCTCGCGGCGGGTCCGGCGCAGCAGGAGCCGGAAGGCGACATCCAAATGTCCCTGGAGCCGGGCCACCCTCGGCCTGTCCTGCAGCCACGGCCGGCCTGGGGACACCACACGGGTTGGGGACACCACAGGGGTTGGGGACACCACAGGGGTGTGGGGACACGGACACGGGTGTGGGGACACCACAGGGGTTGGGGACACCACAGGGGTGTGGGGACACGGACACGGGTGTGGGGACACCACAGGGGTTGGGGACACCACACGGGTTGGGGACACGGACACGGGTGTGGGGACACCACAGGGGTTGGGGACACAGACACGGGGGTGGGGACACCACAGGGGTTGGGGACACCACAGGGGTGTGGGGACACCACACGGGTTGGGGACACAGACACGGGTGTGGGGACATGGACACGGGTTGGGGACACAGACACGGGTTGGGGACACGGACACAGGGGTGGGGACACGGACACGGTTGTGGGGACACTTTGGGGACACCATGGGGAAACCCTGGGGACACCCTGGGGAACACCCTGGGGACACCCTGGGGACACCATGGGGACACCTTGGGGACACCGTGGGGACACCTTGGGGACACCGTGGGGACACCCTGGGGAACACTCTGGGGACACCCTGGGGACGCCCTGGGGACACCCTGGGGACACCCTGGGGACACCGTGGGGAACACCCTGGGGACACCTTGGGGACACCCTGGGGACACCTGGACACACCTGGGGAACACCCTGAGGACACCTTGGGGACACCTTGGGGACACCCTGGGGAACACCCTGAGGACACCTTGGGGACACCCTGAGGACACCCTGGGGACACCTTGGGGACACCGTGGGGACACCTTGGGGGACACCCTGGGGACACCCTGGGGAACACCCTGAGGACACCTTGGGGACACCTTGGGGACACCCTGGGGACACCTTGGGGACACCTTGGGGACACCTTGGGGACACCCTGGGGAACACCCTGAGGACACCTTGGGGACACCTTGGGGACACCCTGGGGACACCCTGGGGAACACCCTGAGGACACCTTGGGGACACCTTGGGGACACCCTGGGGACACCCTGGGGACACCTTGGGGACACCCTGGGGACACCCTGGGGACACCCTGGGGACACCTGGGGACACCCCTCCGCCCATCCCGCTTTAGGACGAACCCCACGGATTTGGGGCAAACCCGCCCTGGGGAGCCCGTGGGGAGGGACACGGGGACACGGGGACACGGGGACACGGGGACACGGGGACACGGGAGTGGGGACAGGGAGTGAGGACAGGGAGTGAGGACACGGGGGGACAGGTGGGTGGCACGGAGGGGACAGCAGGTGACACCGCGGGGACAGAGGGTGACATGGAGGGACAGGAGGTGACACAGCGGGGACAGAGGTGACACTGCGGGGACAGTAGGTGACAGAGGTGACACGGCGGGGACAGCAGGTGACAGGGGTGACACTGAGGGGACAGAGGTGGCAGCGGTGGCTGACCTGCGTTGAGGAGCAGCAGCGCGCTCAGCAGGTGACAGAGGTGACACGGCGGTGACAGAGGTGACACGGAGGGACAGGAGGTGACACGGAGGTGACAGAGGTGACAGAGGTGACAGAGGTGACACTGAGGTGACACTGAGGTGACACAGAGGTGACAGAGGTGACAGACCCGCGTTGAGCAGCAGCAGCGCGCTCAGCAGGTGATAGAGGTGACAGAGGTGACAGAGGTGACACTGAGGTGACACTGAGGTGACACTGAGGTGACAGAGGTGACACTGAGGTGACACTGAGGTGACAGAGGTGACAGACCCGCGTTGAGCAGCAGCAGCGCGCTCAGCAGGTGACAGAGGTGACACTGAGGTGACACAGAGGTGACACTGAGGTGACACAGAGGTGACACTGAGGTGACACTGAGGTGACAGAGGTGACACTGAGGTGACACTGAGGTGACACTGAGGTGACACTGAGGTGACAGACCCGCGTTGAGCAGCAGCAGCGCGCTCAGCAGTCCCAGCTCGCTCTCGGAGCAGCGCAGGGCGCTCAGCAGGTGACAGAGGTGACAGAGGTGACACAGAGGTGACACAGAGGTGACACTGAGGTGACACAGAGGTGACACAGAGGTGACACTGAGGTGACACAGCGGTGACAGACCCGCGTTGAGCAGCAGCAGCGCGCTCAGCAGTCCCAGCTCGCTCTCGGAGCAGCGCAGGGCGCTCAGGAGGTGACAGAGGTGACAGAGGTGACACAGAGGTGACACTGAGGTGACACTGAGGTGACACTGAGGTGACAGAGGTGACAGACCCGCGTTGAGCAGCAGCAGCGCGCTCAGCAGGTGACACAGGTGACACAGGTGACACAGGTGACAGAGGTGACACTGAGGTGACAGAGGTGACAGAGGTGACAGAGGTGACACTGAGGTGACACTGAGGTGACACTGAGGTGACAGAGGTGACACAGAGGTGACAGAGGTGACACTGAGGTGACAGAGGTGACAGAGGTGACACAGAGGTGACACTGAGGTGACACAGAGGTGACAGACCCGCGTTGAGCAGCAGCAGCGCGCTCAGCAGTCCCAGCTCGCTCTCGGAGCAGCGCAGGGCGCTCAGCAGGTGACAGAGGTGACAGAGGTGACACTGAGGTGACACTGAGGTGACACAGAGGTGACACAGAGGTGACACAGGTGACACGGCGGTGACAGAGGTGACACTGAGGTGACACTGAGGTGACACAGAGGTGACACAGAGGTGACAGAGGTGACACTGAGGTGACACTGAGGTGACAGAGGTGACAGAGGTGACACAGAGGTGACAGAGGTGACAGAGGTGACACAGAGGTGACACTGAGGTGACAGAGGTGACAGAGGTGACAGACCCGCGTTGAGCAGCAGCAGCGCGCTCAGCAGTCCCAGCTCGCTCTCGGAGCAGCGCAGGGCGCTCAGCAGGTGACAGAGGTGACAGAGGTGACACAGAGGTGACACTGAGGTGACAGAGGTGACAGAGGTGACACTGAGGTGACACAGAGGTGACAGAGGTGACACTGAGGTGACACTGAGGTGACAGAGGTGACAGACCCGCGTTGAGCAGCAGCAGCGCGCTCAGCAGTCCCAGCTCGCTCTCGGAGCAGCGCAGGGCGCTCAGGCTCTGCCCGAACTCGAAGACGGACGCGACGAGCTCGGGGCACCCTGGGGACAGCCCCGCGTCACCTCCTGTCCCCGCCGTGTCCCCGCCGTGTCCCCGCCGTGTCCCCGCGGTGTCGCAGCCCTACCCAGCGAGCGGAAGAGCTCGGGCCCGGCCAGTTTGCCCTCGAACAGGACGGAGCCGGTGGCGGCGTCGAAGGCGCGGGACATCCGGAGCAGGACAACCTCCATGGCACCTGTGTCACCCCCGCGGGGCGGCGACAGCGCCGCTGGCACCGGCGACAACGCCACCGCCACCGGGGGATGCGGCACGGCCCCCGCGGGGGTGGCCCGGGGTGGTGTCACCTCCGCAGGGGGAATGGAGGGGAGTCTGGGGACTGTCACCTCCCCGAGGGACACACGGGATTGTCACCTCAGCCAGGGAGGATGGAAGGGACTTTGGGGACTGTCACCTCCCCGAGGGACACACGGGACTGTCACCTCCGCAGGGGGAATGGAGGGGACTTTGGGGACTGTCACCTCCCCGAGGGACACACGGGATTGTCACAATGGGACGGGGTGGCCCTGGGGCTGGGGACAAGGGGTCAGAGTGGCCCCAGAGTTGGTGACAAGGGGTCAGAGTGGCTCTGGGGCTGGGGACAATGGAATGGGGTGGCCCTGGGGTGGGGACAAGGGGTCAGGGTGGCCCTGGGGCTGGGGACAATGGAATGGGGTGGCCCTGGGGTGGGGACAAGGGGTCAGGGTGGCCCCAGAGTTGGTGACAATGGGTCAGGGTGGCTCTGGGGCTGGGGACAATGGAATGGGGTGGCTCTGGGGTGGGGACAAGGGGTCAGGGTGGCCCTGGGGCTGGGGACAAGGGGTCAGGGTGGCCCCAGAGTTGCTGACAATGGGTCAGAGTGGCCCTGGGGCTGGGGACAAGGGGTCAGGGTGGCTCTGGGGCTGGGGACAATGGGTCAGGGTGGCCCTGGGCTGTGCCCCAGCGTGTCACTGGGGTGGTGACAGTGGCGGTGGCCGCGTACCCGCCTTGAGCAGGACGATCTGGTCGTGCTGGCTGAGCTCCAGGAAGCCGCGCAGGCCCTTGGCGAACTCCACCACGCGCTCGATGGCCTCGGTGACACGGCGGGCACAGCGCTGCCACATCTCCGCCATGGGCTGCGGGACCGGCTGTCACCCCTGTGCCACCCCTGGGGACAGCCATGTCCCCTGCCCGCCCCGCACCTGGCTCTGGTAGGCGCAGATCTCCTCACGGGTGAAGGTGGCCCAGCGGTGGCCCTGCAGCTCCTCGGCACGGGGGTGGCACGTGGCACGGTGTGACAGCAGGACACTCTGCGTCAGCAGCTCTGAGGGGACACACAGGTGGCACGGTGTGACAGCAGGACACTCAGAGGGGACACACAGGTGGCACGGTGTGACAGCAGGACACTCAGAGGGGACACAGAGGTGGCACGGTGTGACAGCAGGACACTCAGAGGGGACACACAGGTGGCACGGTGTGACAGCAGGACACTCAGAGGGGACACACAGGTGGCACGGTGTGACAGCAGGACACTCAGAGGGGACACAGAGGTGGCACAGTGTGACAGCAGGACACTCAGAAGGGACACACAGGTGACACGGTGTGACAGCAGGACACTCAGAGGGGACACAGAGGTGGCACAGTGTGACAGCAGGACACTCAGAAGGGACACACAGGTGACACGGTGTGACAGCAGGACACTTAGAGGGGACACAGAGGTGGCACGGTGTGACAGCAGGACACTCAGAGGGGACACAGAGGTGGCACAGTGTGACAGCAGGACACTCAGAGGGGACACAGAGGTGACACGGTGTGACAGCAGGACACTGGGTCAGCACACAGAGGGGACATGCAGGGCTTGGGGACAGGCATGGGGACAGGGGGGTGACACGGTGTGTGGCCTTGCGGGGTGAGGGGTCACCGGTGTGAAGCATCCACAGGTGACAGAGCCAGGTGCCACCCCCATGAGCACCAGCAGGTGACATCCCGAGGTGCCACCACCCACAGGTGCCAGCCCCGTGTCACACCACCCCTGCCCGAACAGGTGACACTGCCACCCCCACAGGTGACACCGCCACCCCCGCAGGTGACAGCCCCAGCCCCGCAGGTGACACCGCCACCCCCTCAGGTGACACCGCCACCCCCGCAGGTGACACTGCCATTCCCGGAGGTGACACCGCCAGCCCCGCAGGTGACACTGCCATCCCCGCAGGTGACACTGCCACCCCCTCAGGTGACAATGCCATCCCCGCAGGTGACACCGCCACCCCCGCAGGTGACATGGCCACCCCGCAGGTGACAGCCCCAGCCCCGCAGGTGACACCGCCAGCCCCACAGGTGACACTGCCACCCCGCAGGTGACACTGCCATCCCCGCAGGTGACACTGCCACCCCCGCAGGTGACACTGCCACCCCCGCAGGTGACATCTCCCGGCGCCACTCACCGATCTCCAGCCCCGCGGGTGACTCCGGGACGCCGCCGGTACCGGGCTGAGGGGCTGGCGCTGTCCCCGCTGTCCCCGCCCTGTCCCCGTCCTGTCCCCGCTTTGTCGCCTCCTCCGCGGGCCACGCCGGGCTGGGACACCCCGCGGGGACAGCGGGGGACATCGGGGGACAGCGGCCCGCCGGGGGGGGCTCCGGGGGACCCTGCTCCTCCCGGTTTTCCCGGTTTTCCGGCTCTTCCAGCTGTTCCCGGTTTTCCCGTTTTTCCCATTTTTCCCGTGTTTCCGGCTGTTCCCGCTGTTCCAGCTGTTCCCGTTTTTCCAGCTGTTCCAGCTCTTCCCGCTGTTCCAGCTGTTCCAGCTGTTCCCGCTTGCGCAGCTGTTCCCGCACCTCTGCCTGGAGCCGGTCCCGCTGCTGCTTGGACATGCGGCCGAACTTGACGGCTGCGGGGACAGAGGGGACAGCGGGGACAGCGGGTGACACGGGGGACACGGGTGACACGGGGGACACGGGGGACACAGGGGACACGGCGGACACGGGTGACACGGGTGACACGGGTGACACCGGTGACACGAGGGACACGGGGGACACGGCGGACACGGGGGACACGGGTGACACGGGGGACACAGGTGACACAGGTGACACCCGGTGACACGGGTGACACGGGTGATACGGGGGACACGGGGGACACGGGGGACACGGGTGACACGGGGGACACAGGTGACACAGGTGACACCAGTGACACCCCCGGAGCATCCCGGCCCTTCCCCACCGACACCTCGGGCTGTCCCCAGGCTGGCGACAGGTGGCACCGGGACAGGGGACAGGTGTCCTGGGGTGGGGTCCTCAGGGGAGGGGACGGGGGTCCCCAGCTCTGGGGGACACCAGGGGCGGGTCCGGCTGTCCCCAAGGACACAAGGTGCTGTCCCCAGGGGCACAAGGCGGTGTCCCCAGACCCCGGTGCCGGGTGTCCCCAGTGCCACAGGGTCACGGGTCGGTGTCCCCAGTGGGTACAGGTGTCCCCAGGGTCACGGGGCAGTGTCCCCAGGGTCATAGGGCAGTGTCCCCAGGGTCATGTGGGCGGTGTCCCCAGTGGGCACAGCTGTCCCCAGGGTCATGGGTCAGTGTCCCCAGCAGGCACAGATGTCCCCAGGGTCATAGGGCAGTGTCCCCAGCGGGCACAGCTGTCCCCAGGGTCACGGGGCAGTGTCCCCAGTGGGCACAGATGTCCCCAGGAGCACACAGCGGTGTCCCCAGTGGGCACAGATGTCCCCAGGGTCATAGGTCAGTGTCCCCAGCAGGCACAGATGTCCCCAGGGTCATAGGGCAGTGTCCCCAGGAGCACACAGCGTGTCCCCAGTGGGTACAGCTGTCCCCAGGGTCATAGGGCAGTGTCCCCAGCGGGCACAGATGTCCCCAGGAGGACACAGCGGTGTCCCTAGGCTCAGCGCGCGGTGTCCCCAGGCCGGGTGCGGCTGTCCCCGCAGTGTCCCCCGCGCTGTCCCCGCGCCTGTCCCCCGCGCTGTCCCCGCAGTGTCCCCGCGCTGTCCCCGAGCTGTCCCCGCAGTGTCCCCGCGCTGTCCCCGCGCTGTCCCCGCGCTGTCCCCCCGCGCTGTCCCCGCAGTGTCCCCGCTCTGTCCCCGCGCTGTCCCCCGCAGTGTCCCCGCTCTGTCCCCGCGCTGTCCCCGCAGTGTCCCCGCGCTGTCCCCGCTCTGTCCCCGCGCTGTCCCCGCGCTGTCCCCCGCGCTGTCCCCGCAGTGTCGCACACCGTGGCGGGACATGCCGAGGCTCAGGCACTTCTGCAGGCGGCAGTGCTGGCAGCGCGTGCGGGGTGGCGCGGTCGATGTCGCAGCGCTGCCCGCGGCTGCACGCCAGGCTCGGCCCGCGGCCCTCGCTGCGCCGGAAGAAACCCTGCGGTGACAGTGGGACACCGGTGTCACCCGTGTCATCAGTGTCACCAGTGTCACACCGCGTCCCCCTTGTTCCCCCTTGTCCCCATAATCCCGCATGTCCCCAGTGCACCCCACATCCCCCTTTGTCCCCCACATGTCCCCATGTCCTGCCATATTCCCCGTGTCCCCCCCGTGTCCCCTCCTGTCCACCCCAATGTCACCCCCGTGTCCCCACCAATGTCACCCGTGTCTCCCCCGTGTCCTCCGTGTCACCCCCGTGTCCCACCGTGTCCCCGTGTCCCCCCCGTGTCCCCATATCCCCCAATGTCCCGCAGTGTCCCCCGTGTCCCTCAATGTCCCCCAATGTCCCCCACGTGTTCCCGGTGTCCTCCCACGTCCTCCCGTGTCACCCCCGTGTCGCCCGTGTCTCCCCAATGTCCCCCGTGTCCCCCCGTGTCCCCAATATCCCCCAATGTCCCCCGTGTCCCCCAATGTCCCCCGTGTCCCCCCCGTGTCCCCATGTCCCCCCCCATGTCCCCCGGAGGAATTGTCCCCCGTGTCCCCCCGTGTCCCCCAATGTCGCCCGTGTCCCCCCCGTGTCCTCCCCGTGTCCCCGTGTCACCCCCATGTCCCCCCCGTCCCCCGTGTCCCCCATATCCCTCCGTGTCCCCACCGTGTCCCCACCGTGTCCCCCGTGTCCCCCCCGTGTCCCCACCGTGTCCCCGTGTCCCCGTGTCCCCCCGTGTCCCCGTGTCCCCCGTGTCCCCGTGTCCCCACCGTGTCCCCGTGTCCCCCGTGTCACCTTGCAGCCCTCGCAGGTGATGACCCCGTAGTGGATCCCGGAGGATTTGTCCCCGCAGATCTTGCAGGGAATGACATCGATGTGAGCTGGGGGGGACACGGGGACAGCGGCGTGGGGACCCTGTCACCACCTGCCACCCGTGGGGACACGGGGACACCGGTGCGGGGACCCTGTCACCACCCGACACCCGTGGGGACACGGGGACAGCGGTTGTGGGGACCCTGTCACCACCTGCCACCCGTGGGGACACGGGGACAGCGGTGTGGGGACCCTGTCACCACCTGCCACCCGTGGGGACACGGGGACAGCGGTGTGGGGACCCTGTCACCCACCCGACACCCGTGGGGACACTGGGACACTGGTGCGGGGACCCTGTCACCACCTGCCACCCGTGGGGACACGGTGACAGCAGCACGGGGTCCCTGTCACCACCTGACACCCGTGGGGACACGGTGACAGCAGCACGGGGTCCCTGTCACCACCTGCCACCCGTGGGACCCGTGGTGCCACCCGTGTCCTCCCCGTGCTCTCCCCAGGTTCAGCTGTCACCTGTGGCTTCACGTGTCCCCTGCGAGTGTCACCCGTGGGTGTCACCTGTGGGTGTCCCCTGTGGGTGTCACCCGTGGGTGTCACCTGTGGCTTCACGTGTCCCCTGTGGGTGTCACCCGTGGCTTCACGCGTCCCCATCTGGGACCAGGTGTCACCTCTGAGATCAGATGCCACTTACGGCATCAGGTGTCACCCATGGGACCAGGTGCCACCTCTGGCTCCTGTGTCACCTCTGGAACCGAGTGTCCACCTGTGTCCTCACGTGCCACCAGTGGGACACGTCCCCGGTGTCCTCACGTGTCACCCATGGCTTCGTGTGTCAACCGCACGGCCCCACGCGGCCGCTGTCACCCCCCCCCGTGTCACCTCCCCATTGATGTCCCCCCGTGGCTTCCTGTGTCACCTGTGTCACCTGTGTGCCACCCACGGTGTCACTGACTGTCCCCTGTGGTGACAGTGTCCCCTGTGGTGGCAGTGTCCCCTCTGGTGTCCCCTTTGGTCACGGGTGTCCCTGGTGGGCTCCAGCAGCACCCCAGGCCTGGGGTGTCCCCCTGGGGCTCGGGTGTCCCCAATGTCCCCAATGTCCCCTGAGCCCCAGGTGTCCCCAATGTCCCCAGTGTCCCCAGTGTCCCTGAGCCCCCAGGTGTCCCCAATGTCCCCGGTGTCCCCAATGTCCACAGGTGTCCCCAGTGTCCCCCCGGTGTCCCCAATGTCCCCCAGGTGTCCCCAGTGTCCCAGGTGTCCCCAATGTCCCCAATGTCCCCTGAGCCCCAGGTGTCCCCAGTGTCCCCAGTGTCCCAGGTGTCCCCCCAGTGTCCCCCATGTCCCCGGTGTCCCCTGAGCCCCCCAGGTGTCCCCAATGTCCCCAATGTCCCCTGAGCCCCCAGGTGTCCCCCAATGTCCCCAATGTCCCCAGGTGTCCCCAGTGTCCCCTGAGCCCCCAGGTGTCCCCAATGTCCCCAGGTGTCCCCAGTGTCCCCAGTGTCCCCAGTGTCCCCGGTGTCCCCTGAGCCCCCAAGTGTCCCCAATGTCCCCGGTGTCCCCAGGTGTCCCCAGTGTCCCCGGTGTCCCCTGAGCCCCCAGGTGTCTCCAGGTGTCCCTCGGTGTCCCCAATGTCCCCAGTGTCCCCAGTGTCCCCGGTGTCCCCCTGAGCCCCCAAGTGTCCCCAATGTCCCCAATGTCCCCAGTGTCCCCGGTGTCCCCTGAGCCCCCAGGTGTCCCCAATGTCCCCAGGTGTCCCCGGTGTCCCCCGGTGTCCCCTGTCACCCTGTGCCGGCGGCTGCCGAAGCCACAAAGCCACAACTGGGACACGGCTCCGCGGCAGGAAACGCGCGGGGCCCAGTGAGCGACTGGGAGCTCCCAGTACGGCCCAGTATGGCACCAGTATGGCCCCAGTACAGCACTGGGGAGCCCCCAGCACGGCCCAGTACAGCCCAGTACGGCCCAGCACAGCCCCAGTACAGCCCAGTACAGCCCAGTACGGCACTGGGGAGCTCCCAGTACAGCCCAGTACAGCCCAGTACGGCACTGGGGAGCTCCCAGTATGGCCCAGTACAGCCCCAGTATGGCCCCAGTACAGCACTGTGGATCTCCCAGTACGGCCCCAGCACAGCCCAGTACAGCCCCAGTACAGCCCCAGTACAGCCCAGTACAGTCCCAGTACAGCCCAGTACAGTCCCAGTACAGCCCAGTACAGCCCCAGTACAGCCCAGTACGGCACTGGGGAGCTCCCAGTACAGCCCAGTACGGCACTGGGAACCAGTGCACACTGGAGGGGCTCCCATGGGCTGTGCACACCCACAGCGGCTCCTCCACTGCACACGGGTGTGACACACCTGGACACGTGTGACACCCAGACATGTGTGACACACCCGGACACGTGTGTGACACACCCTGGACACGTGTGAGACACCCGAATGTGTGTGACACCCCACACACGTGTGATACAGCCGGACACGTTTGTGACACACCCGGACACGTGTGACAACCGGACATGTGTGACACTCGAACGTGTGTGACACCCCACAGGAGTGTGACACCCTGACACGTGTGTGACACCCCAGACACGTGTGACACCCTGACACGTGTGACACCCCTGACACGTGTGACCACCCGGACATGTGTGACACCCTGACACGTGTGACACCCGGACATGTGTGACACCCTGACACGTGTGACACCCTGACACGTGTGACACCCTGACATGTGTGACACCCGGACACGTGTGACACCCTGACACGTGTGACACCCTGACACGTGTGTGACCCCCCCGCCCCCCTTTCCTCCCGCCCCAGTTTTTTCGGGGCCGGCGCCGCCCGCGCATCCGGCCCGGGGGACCCGGGGGGCCCGGGGGGGCCCGGGGGGGTCCGGGGGGTCCGGGGGGGTCCGGGGGGGGCCGCGACCCCCGAGGGGACCCCGGGTTTGGCTCTGGGGGCGCTGACTCAGCCCCGCACCCCGAATTACTCAGCCCGTGCCGGGAAGCGCCGCGGCGGGGCCGCTCCTGCCGGGAACCGGAGAGCGGAGGGAACCGGGGGCACCGGGGGCACCCACGGGAACGGGGGGAATCGGGGGAAACCCACAGGAACCGGGAGGATCGGGGGCAACGGGGGCACCCACGGGAACCGGGAGGATCGGGGGCACCCACGGGAACCGGGAGGATCGGGGGCACCCACGGGAACCGGGAGTACCGGGGGCACCGGGGGGAACCCACGGGAACGGGGGCACCGGGAAACCGGGGGAACCGGAGGCACCCAAGGGATCGGGGGCACCGGGAAATGGGGGCTCCTGGGAATACCGGGAAACCGGGGGCACCCACGGGAACGGGAGAATCGGGAAACCGGGGGTACCGAGGGAACCCACGGGAACGGGGGAGGATCGGGGGCACCCACGGGATCGGGAGCACCGGGGGTACCGGGAAATGGGGGCTCCTGGGAGTACCGGGGGCACCGGGGGCACCCACGGGAACGGGGAGAACCGGGGGCACCGGGGCCCCCACAGAACCGGGCGGTACCGGGGGCGGTGGGGCCCCGCCGCAGCCGGGGGTACCGGGGACACCGGGGGCGGTCACCGCGCCGGGGGGTACCGGGGGAAACCGGAGCTACCGGGGGTGCCCAGAGCAGCCGCGGGTACCGGGGACACTGACAAAACCGGGGGGGACCGGAGCACCCGCAGCACCGGGAAACCAGCGGTACCGGGACACCGAGAACACCGGGGAACCGGCGGTACCGGGACACCGGGGAACTGGTTGTACTGGGATACCGGGGAACCGGCGGTACCGGGACACCGGGGAACTGGTTTGTACTGGGATACCGGGGAACCGGCGGTACCGGGACACCGGGGAACTGGTTGTACTGGGATACCGGGGAACCGGCGGTAATTCGGTACCGGGGAACCGGCGGTACTGGTTGTACTGGGGCACTGGGAACGCCACCGCACCGGGGGCACCGGGGAAATCCGGGGCACCGGGGGCTGCCGGTAACGCGCGCACCTCCGTCCCACCGGCACCCCGCCGCACTGGGGGCACCGGGGGCACTGGGGGAACTGGGATACTGGGGGAACTGGGGGAACTGGGAGCACTGGGAGCACTGGGGGTGCGGGAATCCCCACCGGACCGGCGGCACCCACCGGAGCGGCACCGGGAACGCACCGGGACACACCAGTAACGAACTGGGAATGCACTGGGGCACACCAGTAACGAACTGAGACACCCAGTAACGAACTGGGAATGCACTGGGGCACACCAGTAACGAACTGAGACACACCAGTAACGAATTGAGACACACCCAGTAACGAACTGGGAATGCACTGGGGCACACCAGTAACGAACTGGGAATGCACTGGGGCACACCAGTAACGAACTGAGACACACCAGTAACGAACCGGGAACGCACTGGGACACACCAGTAATGAACTGGGAATGCACTGGGGCACACCAGTAACGAACTGAGACACACCAGTAACGAACTGGGACACACCAGTAACGAACTGGGAATGCACTGGGGCACACCAGTAACGACCTGAGACACACCAGTAACGAACCGGGAACGCACTGGGACACACCAGTAATGAACTGGGAATGCACTGGGGCACACCAGTAACGAACTGAGACACACCAGTAACGAACTGGGAATGCACTGGGCACACCAGTAACGAACTGAGACACACCAGTAACGAACTGGGAATGCACTGGGGCACACCAGTAACGAACTGAGACACACCAGTAACGAACTGAGACACACCAGTAACGAACTGGGAATGCACTGGGGCACACCAGTAACGAACTGGGAATGCACTGGGGCACACCAGTAACGAACTGAGACACACCAGTAACGACCGGGAACGCACTGGGACAACACCAGTAACGCACTGGGACACACTGGGACACACCAGTAACAAACTGGGACACACCAGTAACGAACTGAGACACCACCAGTAACGAACCGGGAACGCACTGGGACACACCAGTAACGAACAGGGACACACCAGTAAGACACTGGGACACACCAGTAAGGCACTGGGACACCGCCTCACCCTCCCAGTCCCCCCAGTCCCGCAGCCCGGGGCTCTCCCGGGGGCTCTCGCTGTCCCCAACCCCCGGGGACCCCCCAGGACCCCCCCCCCCAAAACCCGGCCCGGGCACCGCGACACGGGCGGGACACGGGGGGACAGGAGGGGGACAGTGGGGACACAGTGGGGACACGGGGGGACACGGGGGGGGGACAGGAGGGGACACGGGGGGGACAGTGGGGACACAGTGGGGACACGGGGGGACACGGGGGGGACAGGAGGGGACACGGGGGGGGGACAGGAGGGGACAGGAGGGTCCCCAGCACTCGGTGGCGGCCCCCGCCTCGTTCCCCGGGGGGGCCGCGGGGGGGTTGGGGGTGGCGCGTGCCACCTGCGCGTCCCCAACGCTGTCACCGAGGGGTCCCCGGGGCCCCCCCGCAGCCACATCAAGGAGGGACCCGCAGGTGCGCGGGGACAACGGGGACACGCGGGGACAGCGGGGACACGCGGGGACAGCGGGGACACACGGGGACAACGGGACAGGGACACGCGGGGACAGCGACACGCGGGGACAACGGGGACACGCGGAACAGAGACACGCGGGGACAGCGGGGACACGCGGGGACAGCGGGACAAGCGACACGCGGGGACAGCGGGGACACGCGGGGACAACAAGCGACACGCGGGGACAACGGGACAGGGACAGGGACACGCGGGAGTGTGACAGGAACGGGAGTGTGACACGCGGGGATGTGACACACGCGGGGGTGTGACACCCGCTGCAGGGACCGTGACACAGGTGTGACTCCTGACACGACGCGTGTGCAGCTCCCAACACCCGTGTGCACCCTGTGACACACCTGTACAGCCCGACACGCGTGTGTGACCTGTGACACGCGTGTGACACACCCGTGTGCACCCTGTGACACGCGTGTGTGACCTGTGACACACCTGTACACCCTGTGACACGCGTGTGTGACCTGTGACACGCGTGTGCACCCTGTGACACCTGTACACCTGTGACACGCGTGTGTGACCTGTGACACGCGTGTGACACACCCGTGTGCACCCTGTGACACCTGTACAGCCCCGACACGCGTGTGTGACCTGTGACACACCTGTACACCCTGTGACACGCGTGTGTGACCTGTGACACGCGTGTGACACACCCCGTGTGCACCCTGTGCACCCTGTGACACCTACCCTGTGACACGCGTGTGTGACCTGTGACCACGCGTGTGCACCCTGTGACACCTGTACACCCTGTGACAGGCGTGTGTGACCTGTGACACGCGTGTGGACACACCCGTGTGCACCCTGTGACACACCTGTACACCCTGTGACACGCGTGTGTGACCCGTGACACGACGTGTGACACACAGGTACAGCCCGTGACACACCCGCGGTGCCCCGGGACACACCTGCACACCCCGCACACACGCGTGTGCCCCCGCCCCTTGCACACCCGCCCCTTGCACACCCGCCCCTTGCACACCCGGCCCCCCTCACACACCTGCCCAACACCCCCGCGCCTCCCTCGCACACCTGGCGGTGCGGCTTGCACACTCACCCTCCCCCCCTTGCACACTCACCCTCCCCCCCTTGCATACTCATCCTCCCCCCCTTGCACACTCATCCTCAACTCCTTGCACACTCAACCCTCCCCCCTTGCACAGTCACCCTCCCCCCCTTGCACACTCATCCTCACTCCCATCCCCCCCTTGCACACTCACCCTCCCCCCCTTGCACACTCATCCTCACTCCCATCCCCCCCCTTGCACACTCACCCTCACTCCCTTGCACACTCACCCTCCCCCCCTTGCACACTCACCCTCCCCCCCTTGCACTCACCCTCCCCCCTTGCACACTCATCCTCCCCCCTTGCACACTCACCCTCCCCCCCTTGCACACTCACCCCCCCTTGCACACTCACACCCTCCCCCCCTTGCACACTCACCCTCCCCCCCTTGCACACTCACTCTCCCCCCCTTGCACACTCATCCTCACTCCTTGCACACTCATCCTCACTCCATCCCCCCTTGCACACTCACCCCCCCCCTTGCACACTCACACCCCCCCCCCTTGCACACTGCGCGTGCCCCCGCACCTCTCATGGCTCCTCCGGGTCCTCCAGCCCCGGCCCGGGCGGGGCCCTTTAAGGGCGCGGGGCCCCCCCCTCCCCCCCCGCCCCTCCCCCCCCCAATCTCTCTGCCCCTCCCCCCCTCCCCCCGCCCCTCCCCCCCGGCATCCTGCCCCACCCCCCCCCCCAAAACCGCGGGAAAGTTCCGAATCTCCCCCGCAGGGAAACTGAGGCACGGAGGGGTTGGGGGGGGGGGGGGGAACCCCCAAATCCTCCCGGCCCCCCCCAATGGCAGCTCCGGGCTCAGTTTTGGGGTGCGGGACCCCCCCAAACCCCCCCAGAGTTCCCAACTGGGGTTGTCCCCACTCAGCCCCCCCCCAGGTTCCCCTGTCCCCAACTTGGGGACCCCGCGGTGGCAGCGGGGGGGACACGGGGGGGACACGGGGGACACGGGGGGGACACGGGGGGACACGGGGGGACACTGGGGGGGACACGGGGGGACACTGGGGGACACTGGGGGGTCCCACCCTTCACCCCCGGACCCCAAAATGACACGAGGGACACGAGGGGTGGTGGCAGCGGCTCTGATGGACACGGAGGGGACACGGGGGGGACACCCAGGGGTGACTGAAGGAGATCCAGGGGGGACACGGGGGTCACCGAGGGTGACACAGGTGTCACAGAGGTGTCACAGGTGACACACAGGTCACACACAGGTGTCGCTGGTGTCACTGGTGACACACAGGTCACACACAGGTGTCACTGGTGACACACAGGTGACACAGGTGACACACAGGTGACACAGGTGACAGTCACAGGTCACTGTCCCCGCCCCCCGCCTTGGGAAGGTCCTGCTGGATGAAGAGCCCTGGGGACAGAGGGGACACCTCAGGTGGGGACCCCGGTGTCCCCAAGCATGTCCCCAGCCCCCTGAGATTATCCCCGGTGTCCCCAGACTGTCCCCAGCCCCCGGGACCATCCCCAGCCCTGTCCCCTGTCCCCTCACCCTGGCATGCAGCGTGTCCCCGGTGTCCCCAGCCCCCCGGTGTCCCCATTGTCCCTGCTGTCCCCAGCACCCTGGTGTCCCCGGTGTCCCCTCACGGTGGCCCTGGCGTGCAGCATGACCCTGCTGTCCCTGCTGCCCTCAGCCCCCACTGTCCCCAGTGTCCCCAGTGTCCCCCAGGCTGTCCCCAGCCCCCCGCTGTCCCCAGGCTGTCCCTGGTGTCCCCGGTGTCCCCTCACCGGTGGCCCTGGCATGCAGCGTGTCCCCCGGTGTCCCCAGCCCACCCCGGTGTCCCCGCTGTCCCCAGTGTCCCCAGCCCCCCCACTGTCCCCGGTGTCCCCTCACCGGTGGCCCTGGTGTGCAGAGTGTCCCCCCTGTTCCAGCACCCCCCGGTGTCCCCAGGCTGTCCCCGGTGTCCCCTCACCGGTGGCCCTGGCGTGCAGAGTGTCCCCCTCGGCGTCCCTCAGGTCACAGCCCAGGAAGAGCTTCCGGCCCTCGCGGCGCTCCAGGAACGCGTCCAGGAGCAGCACCGAGCGCAGGGGGACAGGCCTGGGGACATCGGGGACATCATTGGGGACATTGGGGACAGCCCTGTCACCTCCAGGAGCAGCACCGAGCGCAGGGGGACAGGCCTGGGGACATTGGGGACATTGGGGACAGCCCTGTCACCTCCAGGAGCAGCACCGAGCGCAGGGGGACAGGCCTGGGACATTGGGGACACTATTGGGGACACTGGGGGACATTGGGGACATCATTGGGGACAGCCCTGTCACCTCCAGGAGCAGCACCGAGCGCAGGGGGACAGGCCTGGGGACACTGGGGGACATTGGGGACACACAGTGACACCAGGGCCTGGTCACTGCCATGGCCCCCTGGGTCCTCCCCGGTCACCTCAGTGTCCCCTTGTGTCCCCTCCTGGTCCCCCAGTGCCACCCTGGTCACCCCCATGTCCCTCTCATTCCCCCCCCGGTCACCCCGGTGTCCCCTGGTCCCTCTGTGTCACCCCAGGTGCGTGTCCCCTCCCCTGGGGACACTCACACCACCCTTGGGACATTTAAGACACCCTTGGGGACACCCCTGAGCTTTGAGGACACTCAGACCCTTCTTGGGGACACCCTGAGAGCCCTTGGGGACATCCTGACCTTGGGGACACCCAGACCTTGGGGACACCCTGAGAGCCCTTGGGGACACCCTGACCTTGGGGGACATCCCCGACCTTGGGGACACCCCGACCTTGGGGACACCCTGACCTTGGGACACCCTGACCTTGGGGACACCCTGAGAGCCCTTGGGGACACCCTGACCTTGGGGACATCCCCGACCTTGGGGACACCCCGACCTGGGGGACACCCTGACCTTGGGGACACCCTGACCTTGGGGACATCCCCGACCTTGGGGACACCCCGACCTTGGGGACACCCTGACCTTGGGGACACCCTGAGAGCCCCTGGGGACACCCAGACCTTGGGGACATCCCTGACCTTGGGGACACGGGGACAGTGCCACTCACGCCACGTAGTCGATGCTGAGGGTGGCTGTCACCACCCGCCCGGCCAGCGCCAGCGCCAGCGTCCCCAGGGAGGTGTCGATGATGGTGGCGATGGCACCGCCGTGGGTCAGCCTGGGGACAGTGGGGACATCGGGACATCGGGGACATTGGGGACAGTGGGGACAGTGGGGACATCGGGGACATCGGGGACATTGGGGACATCGGGGACATTGGGGACATTGGGGACATCGGGGACAGTGGGGACAGTGGGACTTTGGGGACAGTGTGGACATGGGGACACCAGGGACGTCGGGGACATTGGGGACATCGGGGGACATTGGGGACTCTGGGGACATTGGGGTTTGTTGTGACAGGGGTTGTCACAGAGGTGACAGCAGGTGACGGGGGTGTCACCATGGGTGTCCCTCCAGGAAGGGCCTGGGCTGGCACAGGCGACAATGGGTGACAATGGGTGACATTAGGTAACAGTGGGTGACAATGGGTGACAGTGGGTGACAATGGTGACATTAGGTAACAGTGGGTGACAATGGGTAACAGTGGGTGACAATGGGTGACAGTGGGTGACAATGGGTGACAATAGGTGACAATGGGTGACAATAGGTGACAATGGGTGACAGGAGGTGACCAGGAGGTGACAATAGGTGACAATGGGTGTCACTCGTGTCACTCACCCCGGGTGTCCCTCCAGGAAGGGCCCGGGCTGGCAGAGGTGACAGTGGGTGACAGTGGGTGACAGGAGTGACAATAGGTGACAATAGGTGACAATGGGTGACAATACGTGACAGTGGGTGACAATGGGTGACAATAGGTGACAATGGGTGACAGGAGGTGACAGTGGGTGACAATAGGTGACAGGAGGTGGCAATAAGTGACAATAGGTGACAATGGGTGTCACTCGGTGTCACTCACCCCGGGTGTCCCTCCAGGAAGGGCCGGGCTGGGCAGAGGCAGCGCAGGCGGCGCTCGGGGACACTGAGGAACATGGCGAACTCAAAGCCGTCCCCGTCCCCCTCGATGGCCCTCGGGAACAGCCGCGTGTCACCGTCACTGTCACCGTCACCGTCACCGGCCAGCCCCGGCACCTCTGCGGGGACAGCGCTGTCACCGGGCTGGGGACACTGGGGACACAGCAGGGGCTTTGGGGACACCGGGGACAAACCAAGGATGGGGGTCCAGGGGCTTTGGGGACACGCCGGAGGGACATGGGGACACCGAGGTGACAGGGCTGGGGACACAGCAGGGACATGGGGACACCGAGGTGACAGGGCTGGGGACACAGCAGGGACATGGGGACAGGGGACACCCACGGGGACACTGCAGTGGCAGCGCCTTGGGGACCCTGGCAGGACACCCAGGACACGGTGACAGGAGTTTGGGGACATCTGGGGACACCGGGGGACCCAGCGAGGAGGCGGTGGGGCGAGGTTTGGGGACATTGGGGACATCGTGTGACATGGGTGACACAGGGGACACTGGGGACACAAGTGACACAGGTGACACACAGGTGACACTCAGGTGACCCTGGTGACACAGGTGACACAGAGGTGACACAGATGACAGGTGACACAGGTGACTCTCAGGTAACACGGGTGACACTGAGGTGACACTGAGGTGACACTCAGGTGACACACAGGTGACCCAGGTGTCACAGAGGTGACACAGGTGACATGGGTGACACACAGGTGACACTCAGGTGACCCAGGTGGCACAAAGGTGACACAGAGGTGACACAGAGGTGACCCAGGTGACAGGTGGCACTGGGGACACGAGTGACACAGAGGTGACACAGAGGTGACACTCAGGTGACACAGGTGACACTCAGGTGACACAGAGGTGATCCAGGTGACAGGGGTGACAGAGGTGACACAGAGGTGACCCAGGTGACCCAAGTGACACAGAGGTGACCCAGGTGACATAGGTGACACTGAGGTGACACACAGGTGACCCAGGTGACACAGAGGTGACACAGAGGTGACACAGGTGACACACAGATGACACTCAGGTGACCCTCAGGTGACACAGGTGACACAAAGGTGCACAGTGGTGACACAGAGATGACACAGGTGACACAGGTGACACTGAGGTGACACACAGGTGACCCAGGTGACACACAGGTGACACAGAGGTGACAGGTGCCCCAGGTGTGACGCACGCGTGCGGTGCAGGCGGGGCGCGGCGGAAGCTCGGCAGCCGTGTCCAGCCGCGGGCGGTGGCCGTGTCCAGCAGGTGACCGTAGTGACGTCGCATGCGCTCGCTCCAGCCGGGTTGGGGACAGCCAGGTCCCGCGGGGGGACGGGCCCGGTGACAGCGCCGCGCCCCGGGGACGGCGCCCAGGGCCCGGGGCAGCGCCAGGCGGGGCAGCATGGCCGCGGGGACACCTGCGGGGACGGGCCGTGACGTCACGCCGCTCCGTGACGTCACTGCCGACGTCGCGCGAGGGTAGTGACGTCACCAGCGCGGTTGCACCTGGAGCGCGGTGGCGCCGAGGACGTCGCGCGCGGTCGGTGACGTCACCGGCGAGGTCGGGGGTGACGTCACACCTGGGGTAATTGGTGATGTCACACGAGGCCGGTGAGGTCACCGCTGACGTCACAGCCGCTAAGTGACCCCAGCCGTGATGTCACGCCCGCCGATGACGTCACGGCTGCTGTCACAGCGGCCCCCGCCACGCTGCCCGTGACGTCACCTGTCACCCCCACCCCCAGCCATTGTCACCCCCGTGCCCCCCCCGCCGCCTTTGTCCCCTCGTGTCCCCCCCCGTGTCCACACCCGTGTCCCCCCTCGTGTCCCCCCCCGTGTCCCCTCCGTGTCCCACCCGTGTCCCCTCTCTGTCACCCCCCCCGGGTCCCCCCGCCCTGCCCGGACCCGCGCGCGCCGAGGCCCCGCCCACCGCCGTGACGTCACGGGGCTTCCGGGGCTTCCCCGCTTCCGGGGGCGGGGCCTGAGGGGCCGGAACGGAACCCTATGGAACCCCTATGGAACCCTCTAGAACCCCATGGAGCCCCATGGAACCCCTATAGAGCCCCATGGAACCCCTACAGAACCCTATAGAACCCTATGGAACCCCCTATAGAACCCCATGGAACCCCTATAGAACCCTATGGAATGCTCTAGAACCCCATAGAGCCCCATGGAACCCCTACAGAACCCCATGCAACCCTATGGAATCCTCTAGAACCCCATAGAGCCCCATGGAACCCCTATAGAACCCTATGGGAATCCTCTAGAACCCCATAGAGCCCCATGGAACCCCTATAGAACCCTATGGAATCCTCTAGAACCCCATGGAGCCCCATGGAACCCCTATAGAACCCTATGGAATCTTCTAGAACCCCATGGAGCCCCATGGAACCCCTATAGAACCCTATGGAATCTTCTAGAACCCCATGGAGCCCCATGGAACCCCTATAGAACCCTATGGAACCCTATGGAATGCTCTAGAACCCCATGGAGCCCTATGGAACCCCTATAGAACCCTATGGAACCCCTATAGAACCCTATGGAACCCCTATAGACCCCATGGAACCCCTATAGAACCCTATGGAATCCTCCAGAACCCCACAGAGCTCCCCCATAGCCCCAGATGGCCCCAGAGGGACCCCGGGGGGACCTGAAGGGCTCAGGGACCCCAAAAGGACCCCAAAGACCCCAAAGGGACCCCAGAGACCCCAAAGGGACCCCAGAGACCCCAAAAGGACCCCAAAGGGACCCCAAAGGGACCCCAGAGACCCCAAAGAGACCCCAAGAAGAGAGAGCCGCGGTTTCATACAAAAGCCCTTTATTGGGGACCCAGGGCAGCACCCCAGGGTGGGGGCACCCCCCGAGGGGAGGGTGGGGGGCACCCATGGGTGGGGAGGGGTCTCAATCCCCCCGGGGGGGGCTCAGAACCACAAGGGGGAATCGAGGCACACATTTAGGGTCGGGGCAGGATCTGAGGTGGGTTTGGGGTGGCACCCCTGGATGGGTGGGGGGCACCCCGGGGTGGGTGGGGGGTCTCAATCTCCCCAGGGGGGTTCAGGGGTTCAAGAGGAGGGGTCAGAACCCCAAGGCAGGGATCGGGGCACATTTAGGATTTTGGATTTAGGATTTTGGGACAGGATCCAAGGTGGGTTTGGGGTGACCCCTGGATGGGGGCACCCCTGGGTGGGTGGGGGGCACCCCTGGATGGGGAGGGGGTCTCAATCCCCCCAGCGGGGTTCAGGAGTTCAAAAGGAGGGGTCAGAACCCCAAGGCAGAGGGATCAGGGCACACATTTAGGATTTGGGGACAGGATCCAAGGCGGGTTTGGGGTGAAGCCCAGGTGGGTGGGGGGCACCCCTGGGTGGGTGGGGGGCACCCCGGGGGGGTCCCGGGGGTCCCCTCAGCGGCGGCCGCGCTGTTTCATGTGCAGCACGAAGTAGTCGTTGCAGGCGATGGTCAGCCCGGCCACCAGCGAGAAGAAGCCCTGGAAGCCGACGCGGCCATCGCGGCTCTGCTCCACATCCCGCAGGATCCGCTCCAGCGCCTGCGGGTCCCGCTGGTTCTGGGGGAAACACCGGGAAAAACGGTCAGAGATCCCAAATGGGAACGGGGTCAGATCCCAAATGGGAATGGGGGAAAGGGAATGGGGTCAGATCCCAAATGGGAATGGGGAAAAGGGAATGGGGTCAGATCCCAAATGGGAACAGGGTCAGATCCCAAATGGGAACAGGGTCAGATCCCACATGGGAACGGGGGAAAGGGAATGGGGTCAGATCCCAAATGGGAACGGGGAAAAGGGAATGGGGTCAGATCCCACACAGGAACGGGGTCAGATCCCACATGGGAATGGGAGAAAGGGAATGGGGTCAGATCCCAAATGGGAATGGGATCAGATCCCAAATGGGAATGGGGGAAAGGGAATGGGGTCAGATCCCAAACATGGGAATGGGATCAGATCCCACATGGGAATAGGGGAAAGGGAATGGGGTCAGATCCCAAACATGGGAATGGGATCAGATCCCACATGGGAATGGGGGAAAGGGAATGGGGTCAGATCCCAAATGGGAACAGGGTCAGATCCCAAACATGGGAATGGGGTCAGATCCCAAACATGGGAATGGGGTCAGATCCCAAATGGGAACGGGGTCAGATCCCAAATGGGAACGGGGTCAGATCCCAAATGGGAACAGGGTCAGATCCCACACGGGAATAGGGGAAAGGGAATGGGGGGATCGTTGCCCCCTGATCCCAGGGTTTTATAGGAGCTGATCCGGGGTGCTGTGGGGTTCTGTCCCAGGGATCTAATCCCAGGGTTCTATAGGGTTTGATCCTAGGGTTTATGAGATCCCATCCCAAGGTTTATGGGGTCTGATTCTGGGGTTCTATAGGATTTGATCCCAAGGTTAATGGAATCTGATCTGGGGATTTTATGGGATCCAATCCTGGGCTTTGATCCCGGGGTTTATGGGATCCCATCCCAGGTTTTATGGGGTGTGATCCCAGGATTTACGGGCTCTGTTCCGGGGTTCTATAGGATTTGATCTCAGAGTTTGTGGGATCTGATCCCAGAGTTTTATGGGATCCAATCCCGGGGTTCTTGGTTTGATCCCAAGGTTTATGAGCTCAGATCCTGGGGTTCTCCAGCTCCTCCTGTCCATCCCATCCCCTCCAGCGCGCCCACCTCGAGGAATCCCGGGAATTCCTTGTCCATGAGCGCCCGCAGGTCCTCCTTGGCCAGGTGCTCCTTGTCCCCCGCGTACTTGTGGAAGGTGAACATCAGCGTCTCCATGGCGTGCTCCAGCTGCGACGGCATCCTGGGTCCTGCAGTGCCCAAATTCCTGCTGGGAACCACAAATTCCCCATGGAAAACCCCAATTCCCAGTGGGAACATCAAAAATCCCAGTGGGAACATCAACAATCCCAAAATCCCAACGGGAACATCAAAAATCCCAGTGGGAACATCAAAAATCCCAGTGGGAACCTCAAAAATCCCAATGAGAATGAAAAATTCCCAATGGGAAACCCCAATTCCCAATGGGAACCTCAAAAATCCCAATGGGAACCTCAAAAATCCCAGTGGGAACCTCAAAAATCCCAGTGGGAACCTCAAAAATCCCAGTGGGAACCTCAAAAATCCCAATAAGAATGACAAATTCCCAATGGGAAACCCCAATTCCTAATGAGAAACCCAAATTCCTGATGGGAAAGGCAAAATTCCTGATGGGAATCCCAAAATTCCTGATGGGAATCCCAAAATTCCTGATGGGAATCCCAAAATTCTAAATGAGAAACACAAAATTCACAATGGGAACCCCAAAATTTCCCATGGGAAACCTGAATTCACAATGGGAACCTCAAAATTTCCCTCAGGAACTTCAAATTTCTGACTGGGAATCCCAAATTCCCACTGAGAACCCCAAATTTTTTCTGCAAGAACTTCAAATTTCCCAATGGGAACATCAAAATTCCCCCTGGGAACCCCAAATTTCCCCCCAGAAACCTCAAAATTCTGCCTGGAAACCCCAAAATTACGACTGAGAATTCCCAATTCTCCATGGGAAACCACAAATCCTGCAGGAAATCAAATTCCCACAAATTCCCTCCAAAATTCCCTCCTGCCCCACCCCAACTTCCTCTGGGACCCCCAAAATCCCTTGGAACCCCACAAATTCGTCCTGGGAACCCCAAAATTCCCTCCTGGACACCCTAAATTCTCTTTTGGATCCCCAAAATTTCTCCTGAAACCCCCAAATTCCCTCCTGGGATCCCCAAAACTCCTCCTGGACCAGCAAAATTCCCTCCTGCATCCCACAAACTCCTCCTGGACATCCCAAATTCGTCCTGGACCCCCCAAATTCCCTCCTGGGACCCCCAAAATTCCTTCAGGACCCCCAAAATTCCTTTCTGAGACCCCCAGAATTCCTCCTGGACCCCCAAAATTCCCTCCTGGACTCCCAAAACTCCTCCTGGACACCCAAAATTCCCTCCTGCATCCCACAAACTCCTCCTGGACATCCCAGATTCATCTTGGACCCCCCAAATTCCCTCCTGGGACTCCCCAAAATTCCTCCTGGACCCCCAAAATTCCTTTCTGAAACCCCCAGAATTCCTCCTGGACCCCCAAAATTCCCTCCTGGACTCCCAAAACTCCTCCTGGACACCCAAAATTCCCTCCTGCATCCCACAAACTCCTCCTGGACATCCCAAACTCGTCCTGGACCCCCCAAATTCCCTCCTGGGACTCCCCAAACTCCTCCTGGACCACCAAAATTCCCTCCTGGGATCCCCAGAATTCTTCCTGGACCACCAAAATTCCCTCCTGCATCCCTCAAACTCCTCCTGGACATCCCAAATTCATCTTGGACACCTCCAAATTCCCTCCTGGGACTCCCCAAACTCCTCCTGGACCCCCAAAATTCCCTCCTGCATCCCTCAAACTCCTCCTGGGACTGCCAAAATTCCTCCTGGACCCCCAAAATTCCCTCCTGGATCCCCCAAATCCCCTCCAGGATCGCCCAAATCCCCCCCGCGCCGCGCCGAGGATTCCAGAGCCGTTGGATTTTCCAGGAATGTCCGGGAATGCTCCGGGCGTGACTCAGCGCGGGGGGGACAGGAGGGGGACACGTCCCGAGGGTGTGGCCGCTGTCCCCCCCCCCTTTGGGGACACCCCGGTGACTCACGGGGGGGGCGGTCCCGTAGCCCCTCCCCAAGGGGGCCCCGCCTCAGTTTCCCCCATCCCTCCCCCCCTAAAAAAAAAAACGAAAAAAAGGAGGAAACTCCCCCAAAAGTGACCACCGGAAAAAGAGGAACCGCCCCAAAAAACGGGAAACCGCCCCAAAAAGGGAAAAAGCCCGCCACAAAAGGAGAATCCCAAAAATAAGAGGGATCCCCGAAAGAAGGAGGAACTCATAAAATGACCCCCCCCCCAAAAAAAAGGGGGAACCCCCCCAAAAGCGACCGCAAGAAAAGGGGGGCACACCCAAGAAAGGAGATCCCCCCAAAAAATGGAGGAACCGTCAGCAAAAGTGACCCCCCAGGAAAGGGGAACCGCCCCAAGAAGGGGGAACCCCCAAAATAGGAGGAACCACCCCAAAAGTGAATTTCCCCAAAGGGTGGGACCCCCCCAAAAGGGGGATTGGGGATAAGACCCCCCCAAAGTGCTGGACAAGGATGGGGTCCCCCAAAGTGATGCTCAAGATTCCTCCCCGCCAAAATCGGGGTGCGGGATCGGGGTCCCCAAATTTGGGGTCAGGATTGATCCTCCCCAAAACGGGGTTTGGCATAGAGACCCCCCCCAAAATCGGGGTGCGGGACGGAGCCCCTTCAAAGTGGGCTGAAGGATGGAGCCCCCCCAAAAACGGGCACCGGGATGGGGCTCCCCAGGAGAGGGGCAGGGCAGAGGTGCCCAAAGCGGGATTTAGGGATGGGGTTCCCTCTTTTTGGGGTGCAGAAGTGACCCTCCCCGGTCTCGAGGCCGGGCGGGGGTCCCCCAAAAGGGGATTTAGGGATGGGGTCCCCCCTTTTTGGGGTGCAGGAATGAGCTCCACCCAGAACAGTGACCGTTCCCGGGGCCGCGCGGGGGTCCCCCAAAAGGGGATTTAGGGATGGGGTTCCCCGGTTTTGGGGTGCAGGACAGAGTGACCCTCCCCGGTCTCTGGGTCGTCAGGGGGTCCCCCAAAAGGGGATTTAGGGATGGCGTTGCCCGGTTTTGGGGTGCAGGAGTGACCCCGGTTCCGGGGTGCGGCACGCACTCACCGTGCGGGGCTGCGCTCGGTGCCGGTGCGGGCAGTGCCGGTGGTGCCGGTGCCGGTGTCGGTGCGGGCAGTGCCGGTGTCGGTGCGGGCAGTGGCGGGGCGCGGCCCGGCCCGGGATAGGCACGGCGGGGGCGGGCCGGACCGGGGGGCGCGGGGGGGAGGCTCGGGGCGGCCACCGTGACTCACCGGGACCGCCCGGACACCGCCCGGGCACCGCGCCCCGCCCCGGGACTGCATACCCCCCCGACACCGGCACCGGACCGGGACACCCGGTTCACCCCCGGTTCACCCCCGGGACCCCCTCTCCCCCCGCCCCGAGGTCCACCGGACACCGCCCGGGCACCGCGCCCCGCCCCGGGACTGCATCCCCCCCCGACACCGGTACCGGACCGGGACACCCGGGACACCCCCGGGACCCTCCGGACCCCCCGCCCCGAGCTCCACCGGACACCGGGGGCCACCCGGAAAGCGCCGGCCTGGCCCAGGGTAACCCTCCCGTGTCCCCTCCCGTGTCCCCTCCCGGGACACCGGCGACACTCCGGACACCGGGGACCCCGCCCAAGACCCCCGGGACCCCCTCCCGGCTCCCCCTTTTAGTTCCCGAGTGACCCCCCAGGACATGGGGACACCCGTTGTGCTCCGTGTCCCCTCCCGTGTCCCCTCCGTGTCCCTCCCGGGGACCCCCCCCGGACACCGGGACCCCCCCGCCCCCAGGGCCCGGCGCCGCGGCGGCGCGTGCCCCGTTAATTACACTAATTACAATTACAATCACTATAATTGGGTGTGGGGCCCCGCGGGCAGAGGCAGAGGAACGGGGGTGGGGGGGACACACCCAGGTCACCCCCCCGTGTCCCCTCCCCGCCCTGGCGCTGCCTCAGTTTCCCCCGGAGCCAGGCAGGGGCAAAGGTGAAGCTTTGGGGGGGGGACGGGGGGACACGGTCGGGCAATGGGGGCACAGGGGGTGGCACCGACCCCTCCCCCATTGTCGCCTCCCTGTGGCACCGACCCCTCCCCCATTGTCGCCTCCCTGTCGCCAGCGTGTCCCCCCCGCCCTCAGCGGCGACTCCTCCCTTGTCCCCACAGCGCCACCTTGTCCCGCATTGTCCCCGTGCCCCTCCCATTGTCTTCACCCCCCTCGTCCCCACATTGTCCCCTCATTGTCCCCACACTGTCCCCACACTGTCCCCACATTGTCCCCACATTGTCCCCACGCCCCCCTCTCCCCCGCGCACCCCCCCCCAAACAGCCCCACCCCACCGCTCTCCCATCCTCACAGGAGCCTCCCTGACCCCCATCCCCCCCCCCCCTCCCTCCTCACCCCTTCCCTCAGTCCCCAAAACGCCCCAAAACGCCCCAAAAAAACCCCAAAATTCCCTCAAAACCGCCCCGGACCCCCCGGCCTGCCCTCAGTTAAGATGGCGGCGCCCCCGCCTCACGTTTTCCAAGATGGCGGCCGAGCCGCCACGCGTTCCCGCGCTGCCAGGCTGCCCTCACTCAAGATGGCGCCGACCCCATGTTAACCAATAGCGCTGAAGCCAAAGCCAGTAACCCGGATGTAGCCGCCATGTTGCCCTCACCCAACATGGCGCCGCCCTCCCCGTGTTTCCCTATGGACGCGAAGCCGCGGCGGGCGCGCGAGTGCCCGGATGTGGGCGTGGCTTTCCCGCGGGGTGAGGGCGTGGCCTCGACCTGCCGGAAGTTGCGTCAGGGCGGAGCCGCCCGCGGGGAGCGGGGAGCGAAGCGGACGGAGCCAAGATGGCGGCGCCGGGGCTGGGCCGGCCCTGAGGGGCCGTGAGGGGCCGGGAGGGGCCCCCGCGCTCGGCGGGCTGGGACGGGCCGCAGGGGGGGCCCCGCCGCTCCCCCCGCCGCTCCTCGCGACGCTGCCGCCGCCGGAGCCTCCTCGGGGCCTGACCGGAGCCTCCCCGGCAGAGAAGCGGGGCCTGCTCGGGGCCTTTTGCGGCCTTACCGGGGCCTCCCCGCGGCCTTACCGGGGCCTCCCCGCGGCCTTTCGGGGCTCGGCGGGGCCGTTTGGGGCCTGCCCGGGGCTCGGCGGCGCCGTTTGAGGCCTGCCCGGTGCTTGAGCGGAGCTTTTTGGGGTCGAGCCGGGCCCTTCCCGAGGCCTCCGGGGCCGAACCGGGGCTTTAAAGGCCTTTAACGGGAAGAACCCCCCCCGGTGCTCCCGGATTTGATTCTTTCTCTCCGGAATTTGGAGCCGATTTCAGCCGAAATCGCTGTGAAATCGGAGCTTTTTCGTTTTGTATTTGTCTTATTTAACAACAGCGCTTTTCCCGTTTTTTTTTTCCCCGGGATTTTGGCTCCTCCCAAGGGTCAGAAAATCCCGGGATTTGAGGCGCAGGAGGAGCGGGATGAAATTCCAAGGATTTCTTCACTCCAGCGAGGTTTTTTTGGCTTTTTTACTGCGGTTTTTGCTTTGAGCGAACCCAAATCCGTGTGAAATCCGTGATCCAGGGAATTCCTCCCTCGGGAATGCTGTCCCTGGAACCAGGAATGACTTAAGGGTAACGCTGCACTTGGCTTTTCCTCGATAAATTATTATTTAGGAAGTTAAGGAAAAAGAGAAAAAAGGGTTTTTTTGGATAAAAATCCGGTGTTTTCCGGCAAGGACTGCCAGCCTTCCCGGCCTCTGGAATTGCGGCCGCCGCTGGAACTTTGGGAGCCTCCGCGGGGGATTTTTGGGGAGTTTTATTTAAAAAAAAAAAGAATTAAAACAAAAAGAAAAATCCAAGGAGGAGGAAAAAGGGGATCGAAGATTCCTGAGGAACGCTCCCGCTCGGGATTGCAGGGATCCAGGCGCGGCTGGGATCGCTCCTGGCTGAGGTGAGTGTCCAGGGATTTGGGATTGCCGGGATCCATCCAGCGAGGGATCCACGGGATCGGGAGGGATCCAGAGGGTTCTGATGGGTCTGGAGAGGTTCAGGGTGGATCCAGAGGGTCCTGTTGGATCCAGGGAGCCTCTGAATGGATCTGGAGAGGTCTGGGATGGATCTGGAGAGGTTCAGCATGGATCCAGGGGAAGTTCAGGATGGATCCAGAGGGTCCTGATGGATCTGGAGAGGTTCAGCATGGATCCAGGGAAAGTTGGGGTGGATCCAGAGGGTCCTGATGGATCCAGGGGAGGTTCAGGATGGGTCTGGAGAGGTTCAGGATGGATCCGGAGTGGTCTGGGATGGATCTGGAGAGGTCTGGGATGGATCCAGAGGGTTCTGATGGATCTGGGGAGGTTCGGGATGGATCCCAAGGGGTCTGGGATGGATCCAGAGGGTTCTGATGGGTGTGGAGAGGTTCAGTATGGATCCAGGGAAGGCTGGGATGGGTCTGGAGAGGTTCAGGATGGATCTGCAGAGGTTCAGGATGGATCCAGGGAAGGTTGGGGTGAATCCAGAGGGTCCTGATGGATCTGCAGAGGTTCAGGATGGATCCAGGGAAGGTTGGGGTGGATCCAGGGAAGTTTAGGATTGATCCAGATGGTCCTGATGGATCCAGGGGAAGTTCAGGATGGATCTGGAGGGGTCTGGGATGGATCCAGGGGAGATTAGGGTGGATCCAGAGGGTCCTGATGGATCTGGAGGGGTTCAGGATGGGTCTGGAGAGGTCTGGGATGGACCCAGGGAAGTTTGGGATGGATCCAGAGGGTCCTGATGGATCATGGGGAAGTTCAGGATGGATCCAGGAAGAGTCAGGATGGATCTGGAGAGGTTCAGGATGGATCCGGAGGGGTCTGGGATGGATCCAGTGGGTCCTGATTGATCCAGGAAGAGCCAGAATGGATCCAGGGAGGTTCAGGATGGATCTGGAGAGGTCTGGGATGGACCCAGGGAATTTTGGGATGGATCTGGAGAGGCTCAGGATGGATCCAGGGCAGCTCCAGATGGATCCAGAAGTTTGGGATGGATCCCGAGGAGTTCCCTCCCAGCTTTAACCCCTCCCTGTTCCAGCCAATTATCCCGGCTGGCACTAATCATTCCCACCCTCAGAACGCTGGGAATCCCAGGATTCCGGGAATCCCTTGGAATTCGGGGCTGGAATGATGTTTTGGGATCAGTTTGGGATTATTCAGGAGCGGTGGATTGAAGCTGAACCCGCTCAGGAATAAAATTGCCACGTTCCTGGTTGATTCCAGAGGTGGGAATTCCCAAATTCCCAAATTCCAGCCCCAAACAGCCCCTGGAAGAGCCGGTTTTCCATGGGATTCCTTTTCCTTCGGGATATTTCATCAGGATTTTCCTCCTCTTCCTCCTCCCCAGCCTCTGGAGCTCCTCTTCTTCCTGGAAATTCCAATTTATTTGGGCTGGGCATGGATTTTTGGGAATTCCTGCTGGATTTAGGAGGAAAAAAGAGGAAAATTCAGGATTGATCCAAATTTTTGTGGGTTTTTTTTTTTTTTTTCCCCATTTAATTGGGAATTGTTCCTGGGATCCCACTCCTGGCAGAATTCCCATCAGGAATTGAGAGGGAAAAGTTCATCTGGAGTTTCCCTCACATCCGTTTCCCCCTGGAAAATTTGCCCAAAAATTGGGATTTGGGATTTTTCTCCCCACCCAGGCCAGGATTTTCCAGGATAATTGGGAATTCTGACGGTTTTGGCCTGAATTTAGTGGGAAAAATTCCAAAATATCCGCAGGGATCCCACGGGGGCTGAGCCCTGGGAAGCTCCAGGAACTCGTTTTTCCCGTTTATCCCGAAATTATTTGAATGCTCTCGGAATTCTCTTCCCAGGGAAAGCCTCTGGAGTGGGGTGGGGGGGATTTTCCGAGGGATCCTTGTTTTTCTCTGGGAGATTTTCCTGCTCCTTTCTGAGGAAAATCCATGAATTTTTGGGATTTCTATCTCCCATCCCTGTGGATTCCGGGAGCTGTGAGAATCTCAGGATCTCCTGCGTGTGTTTGGAAGTGAATTTAACAAGTTTTGTGGATTTTTTGGGATATTTAACCCCAAAATTCCCCTTTCCCAGGGGTCAGCACTTCCATAAAACCTCAATTTTCCTGGGTTTCTTTGGATTTTCATGGAGCATGACACCAAATTCCTGCTTTTTTCCTGACTTCTATGGGAAGAAAACAATCCAGGATCATTCCAGGGAAAGAATCCAAGGATTTTTCCCTATTTTTGCTCAATTCAACTCCCAGATTTGGAGGAAAGGAGACATTTGAAGGAAAACTCCCTTTAAAAAGCGGGATCACAGCTCCAGGTGCTTCCCATTCCCATTTTCCCCCCCTGGAGCCGGGGCCAGGTTGTTTTTTTCCAGGGATTTATTGGGAATTTCCTCCTGGGAGAGGAGCCCGGCCCGGCCGTGCTGGGATTTGGGGATGGGTGGGGGATTCCTGCCGTGATCCCGATGTTTCCCTTTGTTTTGGAGACCGTATCCAGGGAAAGGCCAGGGCTGGGAGTGGGAACAGGGATGGATCCCCATGGAAAATCCCAGGGATTGGGATCCTTATGGAAAAACCCTGGGATTGGGGTCAGGATCCCAATGGAAAATCCCTGGGATTGGGGTTTGGATCTTGCTGGATCCCAATGGAAAATCCCTGGGATTGGGGTCAGGATCCCACTGGAAAACCCCCAGGATTTGGGTCAGGATCCCAACATAAAAACTCCAGGATTTGGGTCAGGATCCCAATGGAAAACCCCCGGGATTGGGGTTTGGATCCCAATGGAAAATCCCTGGGATTTGGGTCAGGATCCCAATGGAAAATCCCTGGGATTGGAGTCAGGATCCCAATGGAAAATCCCTGGGATTGGGGTCAGGATCCCAATGGAAAACCCCTGGGATTGGGGTCAGGATCCCAATGGAAAACCCCCGGGATTGGGGTCAGGATCCCATCCAGCATCCCCTGATCCCATGAATTCCCGAGGGCTGGGATTTTCGGGATGCATCCCTGAGGCGTGGGACACCGAGATCCCTCTGGATCCCTCTGGATCCCCATTTTTGGCCAGATCCCCGGTGAATTCCCAGGAAATCCCATCGGGAGGGGCCTGAGCAGAGCAGGGATCCCGGAGTGGCTCCGGCTGCGATTCCCGGCGGGTCCCAATCCCGGCTCTGAGGGAATTCCTGCCCCATTCCAGGTGGTTTTGAGGGATTTGTGTTCCCAGGGGTTGTTTTGGTGGGATGGAGGATTTGGGGCCGATCCAACGGTGCCGCTCTGGCCCCAATCCCAAAATTTTGGGGCAGGAAAGGAGCAGGTTTCGGGCCTGGGATTGTGTTGGGGGAATGGAGAGTGGGAATTTTTCCTGTATTCTTAGTGAAAGGATTTGTGGGATGGATTTGGGGTGATCCATCAATTTCCTGGGATCCATCCCATCCCTGATTCCTGGTTTTTGGTGTGGGTTGTCCAGGAGAGGAGCAGAGTCCCCACTGGAGTTGTGTTGTTGGGATGCCAAGTGGGATTTTTATCCCAAATCCACAGGGAAGGGATTTTGGGATGGATTTGGGGGTGATTGATCCATTGGTGTGATGGATCCAATCCCAGATTTTCACTTCTGACGCTGCATGAGCTCATCCAACCCCAGCGGTGCCAGATCCCCCTGACCCCACATCCCATATCCCAGCATTCCCAAATCCCATATCCCAGTATTCCCAAATCCCATATCCCAGTATTCCCAAATCCCTGACCCCAAATCCCATATCCCAGCATCCCCAAATCCCATATCCCATATCCCTGTATTCCCCAATCCCATATCCTCCATTCCCCAACCCCTGACCCCATATCCCTCCATTTCCCAATCCCATATCCCTCAATTCCCCATTCCCCAATCCCATATCCCATATCCCTCCATTCCCCAATCCCATATCCCTCCATCCCTCAACCCCATATCCCTGTATTCCCCAATCCCATATCTTCCATTTTCCAATCCCATATCCCTCCATTCCTCAATCCCCTATACAATATCCTCCATTCCCCAATCCCTGATCCCATATCCTCCATTCCCCATTCCTCAATCCCATGTCCCTCCATTCCCCAATCCCATATCCCATATCCTCTATTCCCCATTCCTCAATCCCATATCCCATACTCTTCATTCCCAAATCCCATATCCCTCCATTCCCCAATCCCATATCCCTCCATTCCCCAACCCCATATCCCTGCGTTCCCCAGTCCCTGACCCCATATCCCTCCATTCCTCAATCCCATATCCCCCCAATCCCAAATCCCATATCTTCCATTCCCCATTCCTCAATCCTATATCCCTCATTCCCCATTCCCCAATCCAATATCCCTCCATTCCCCAAACTCTGACCCCATATCCTCCATTCCCCAATCCCATATCCCATATCCTCCATTCCCCATTTCTCAATCCCATATCCCTGTATTCCCCAACCCCATATCCCTCCATTCCCCAATTCCAAATCCCTGATCCCATATCCCTGCATTCCCCAATCCCATATCCTCCATTCCCCATTCCTCAATCCCATATCCCCCCAATCCCAAATCCCTGATCCCATATCCCTAATCCCATATCCTCCATTCCCCATTCCTCAATCCCATATCCCATATTCTTCATTCCCAAATCCCATATCCCTCATTCCCCATTCCCCAACCCCATATCCCTCCATTCCCCAATCCCATATCCCTCCAATCCCCAATCCCTGATCCCATATCCCTGCATTCCCCAATCCCATATCCCATATCCTCCATTCCCCATTCCTCAATCCTATATCCCTCATTCCCCATTCCCCAATCCAATATCCCTCCATTCCCCAAACTCTGACCCCATATCCTCCATTTCCCATTTCCCATATCCCCCAATCCCAACCCCATATCCCCCATATCCCGCACCCCTGACCCCGTGTCCCACCCCCAGGCTCCCATGGCGGGCCGCAAGCGCGGCGCGGTGAGCGGCGCCGGCGCGGTGCCGTGGCCGGAGGAGCCGGGCGAGCGGGAGCAGGGCCTGTACTCGCTGCACCGCATGTTCGACATCGTGGGCGCGCAGCTGACGCACCGCGACGTGCGCGTGCTCTCCTTCCTCTTCGTGGACGTGCTGGACGAGGCCGAGCGCGGCCGCATCCGCTCCGGCCGCGACTTCCTGCTGGCGCTGGAGCGGCAGGGCCGCTGCGACGAGAGCAACCTGCGGCAGCTGCTGCAGCTGCTGCGCATCATCACCCGCCACGACCTGCTGCCCTACGTCAGCCTCAAGCGGCGGCGTCCCGGTGAGCGCTTGTTGCGATATATCGCGATATACGGGGGGGTATTGGGGTGACATCATCACCCGCCACAACCTGCTGCCCTACGTCAGCCTCAAGCGGCGGCGCCCCGGTGAGCGCTTGTTGCGATATATCGCGATATACGGGGGGGTATTGGGGTATTGGGGTGACATCATCACCCGCCACGACCTGCTGCCCTACGTCAGCCTCAAGCGGCGGCGCCCTGGTGAGCGCCTGTCGTGACATATCGCGATATACGGGGTGGTATTGGGGTGATAGAGGGGTTATTGGGGTATTGGGGTGACATCATCACCCGCCACGACCTGCTGCCCTATGTCAGCCTCAAGCGGCGGTGTCCCGGTGAGCGCCTGTCGCGATATATCGCGATATACGGGGGGGTTTTGGGGTGACATCATCACCCGCCATGATACCGTTCCCTGAGTGACCCCTGGAGGGGCCTGGGCTGGTGAGTGACCCCTGAGCGGGGCTGGAGCCCCAGACAGGGCTCGGGATTGGGATGGGATCAGGGTTGGATCAGGGTTGCATTGCTTTGGGATGGGATCGGGGTGGGATCGGGGTTGGGATGGGGCTGGGATCAGGGTTGGATCCGGGTTGGATCAGGGTTGGGATTTGGGTTGGGACTGGGATGGGGTTTAGGGGTGGGGCTGTGGTGACACCCCGAGTGCAGCTGCCAAGACAATCCTGGGATGATCCTTGGGTTTGGAGGCCCCTGTGGAATTTTCCTGGCACCATTCCCGGTGCCATTCCCATTTCTGGTGCCATCCTGGTGCCATTCCACTCCCATCCCGTCCCCGTTCCCATCCCGTTGCCGTTCCCGTTCCCAGTGTGCCCAGACCTGGTGGACAAGTACCTGGAGGAGACGTCCATCCGCTACGTCACGCCCCGCGCGCCCGGGGGGGCCCCGCCCGGCCTCGGCCACCCCCACAAATCAGGTACGGCCCAGATGGGTCCTGTGGGATCGTTATCTGTCCTTTGGGATCGTTATCCGTCCCTTGGGATCCTTTGGGATCGTTATCCGTCCTGTGGGATCGTTATCCGTCCCTTGGGATCCTTTGGGATCGTTATCCATCCTTTGGGATCGTTATCTATCCTGTGGGATCCTTTGGGATCGTTATCCGTCCTGTGGGATCGTTATCCGTCCTGTGGGATCCTTTGGGATCGTTATCTGTCCTGTGGGATCGTTATCCGTCCTGTGGGATCGTTATCCGTCCTGTGGGATCGTTATCCATCCTTTGGGATCCTGTGGGATCGTTATCCGTCCTGTGGGATCGTTATCCGTCCTGTGGGATCGTTATCCATCCTGTGGGATCGTTATCCGTCCCTTGGGATCGTTATCCATCCTTTGGGATCCTTTGGGATCGTTATCCATCCCTTGGGATCGTTATTATCCGTCCTGTGGGATCATTATCCATCCTGTGGGATCGTTATCCATCCTGTGGGATCGTTATCCGTCCCTTGGGATCCTTTGGGATTGTTATCTGTTCTTTGGGATTGTTATCCATCCTTTGGGATCGTTATCCATCCTTTGGGGTCGTTATCCATCCTTTGGGGTCGTTATCCATCCCTTGGGATCGTTATCCATCCCTTGGGATCGTTATCCATCCTTTGGGATCGTTATCCATCCTTTGGGATCCTTTGGGATCGTTATCCATCCTTTGAGATCGTTATCCATCCTGTGGGATCGTTATCCGTCCTTTGGGATCCTTTGGGATCGTTATCCATCCTGTGGGATCGTTATCCATCCTTTGGGATCCTTTGGGATCGTTATCCATCCTTTGGGATGGGATTTGGGGTCCCTGGGGTTGGATTTGGGATGGATTTGGGGTCCCTGACCCCACTGGTGCCCCGTTCCCCAGTGCCTGCACCTCACCCATCCCTGTGCTGCCCTTGGGGTGGGATTTGGGGTCCCTGGGGTTGGATTTGGGATGGATTTGGGGTCCCTGGGGTGGGATTTGGGGTCCCTGGGGTTGGATTTGGGATGGATTTGGGGTCCCTGACCCCACTGGTGCCCCGTTCCCCAGTGCCTGCCCCCCACCCGTCCCTGTGCTGCCCCCCGGGGGGGCCCCAGCTGGGCCCGAAGCGCCCGGGCCGGGCCCGGAGCCTCCTCGGGAACCAACGGAAACGCAGGAAGTCAGCGACCCCCGACCCCAAGGAGAAACAGACCTGTGGTGAGAGGGATTGGGAATGGGGGATTGGGAATGTGGGATTGGGAATGGGGGAATGGGAATGGGGGAATGGGAATGGGGGATTGGGGGATTGGGAATGTGGGATTGGGAATGTGGGGTTGGGAATGTGGGATTGGGAATGGGGGAATGGGAATGTGGGGTTGGGAACGGGGGATTGGGAACGGGGGATTGGGAACGGGGGATTGGGAACGGGGGATTGGGAATGGGGGATTGGGAATGGGGGATTGGGAATGGGCATGTGGGATTGGGAATGGGAATGGGGGAATGGGGGATTGGGAATGTGGGATTGGGAATGGGGGATTGGGAATGGGGGAATGGGATCCCAAAGGAGAAACAGACCTGTGGTGAGCGGGATTGGGAATGGGGGAATGGGAACGGGGGATTGGGAATGGGGGAATGGGGGATTGGGAGTGTGGGGTTGGGAATGTGGGAATGGGAATGGGGGATTGGATCCCAAAGAAAAACAGGCCTGGGTGAGGAAATGGGGGGAAGACTGGGAATGGGATTGAGGGGAACTGGGAATGGAGGATTTGGGATTGGGAGGGAACTGGGATGGAAGAGGGATTGGATCCCAAGGGAAAACAGAGCACTGTGAGGGGATGGGGGCTGGGATTGGGGCTGGAGTCAGGATCCGAGAGATCCTTGGGATTTGGAGGGCTGGGATTGGGGGGATGAAGGGATTGGAGGGAATTGGGATTGGAGTGAGAACTGGGATTGGGGGGATGCAGGGATTGGGGAGGGTCTGGGACTGGGGGGGAACTGGAATTGGGGGATCCTTGGGATCGAGGGGAACCAGGGATTGGGGGGATCCAGGGATTGGAGTGAGAACTGGGATTGGGGGGATCCAGGCATTGGGGAGGGTCTGGGATTGGGGGATCCTTGGGATTTGGAGGGCTGGGACTGGGGGGATCCAGGGATTGGAGGGAATTGGGATTGGAGTGAGAACTGGGATTTGGGGAGATCCTGGGATTGGGGGATCCTTGGGATTGGGGGATCCTTGGGATTTGGAGGGCTGGGACTGGGGGGATCCAGGGATTGGAGGGAATGAGAACTGGGATTTGGGGAGATCCAGGGATTGGAGAGAATTGGGATTGGGGGATCCTTGGCATCCAGAGGAACCAGGGATTGGAATTATCTTTGACTCACTGGTGGGGAGTTGGGATCGGGGGAATCCTGGGATCAGGCGAGACCCTCGGAATTACACAACATCCCGGAATTTGGGGAACTGTAACTCCCTAAACCCCACATTTCCCCGCGGGCAGACATCCGCCTGCGCGTGCGCGCCGAGTACTGCCAGCACGACTCCGCCCTGCACGGCAACGTCTTCTCCAACAAGCAGGACCCGCTGGAGCGCCAATTCGAGCGCTTCAACCAGGCCAACACCATCCTGAAATCCCGGGATTTGGGCTCCATCATCTGCGACATCAAATTCTCGGAGCTCACCTACCTCGACGCCTTCTGGCGGGATTACATCAACGGCTCCCTCCTGGAGGCCCTCAAGGGCGTCTTCATCACGGACTCGCTCAAACAGGCCGTGGGCCACGAGGCCATCAAGCTGCTGGTCAACGTGGACGAGGAGGATTACGAGCTGGGCCGCCAGAAACTCCTCAGGAACTTGATGCTCCACACGGCTCCCTGAGGGATCCAGCTCCGGTTGTTTTTTGTTGTTTTTTTTCCCGGGTTTTTCCCGGTTTTTTTGTTGTTGTTTTTTTTTTTTCCCGGCTCTTTTTTTCCGCGGAGGTTTTGTTGGCGGAGGTGCCCGAGCGGAGCCCGCTGATGGATTTGGGGAGGGTTGGAAATGTGGGATATTCCGGGATTTGGAGCTTTTTGGGGTTCCTGATGGGTTCTCCTTGTGTTTTCCATGGGTTTTTCCTCCCGTTTTTGATTTTGTATCCATTAAAAATGGTGATGAAAAGGCAAAAAATCCCATTGGTGCAACACACTGGGATTTGGGGATTGGGGGTGTGGAATATTCCAGAATTCCTCACTTTTCCCTGTCAATTCCTCCTCGTGTTTTCCATGGATTTTCTCTACTTTCTTTTCTTTTCTATCCATTAAAAACGGCCATAAAAAGGCAAAAATCCCATTGGTGCAGCCCAGTCAGAATTGGGGATTTGAGGTGTGGAAAGCCCTGGAACAATGGAATATTCCGGGTTGGAGCTGTGGGATATTCCGGGATTTGGAGCTTTTTGGGGTTCCTGATGGGTTCTCCTTGTGTTTTCCATGGGTTTTCCCTCCCATATTTGATTTTGTATCCATTAAAAACAGTGATGAAAAGACAAAAATCCCGTTGGTGCAGCCCAGTCAGAATTGGGGATTTGAGGTGTGGAATATTCCAGAATTCCTCACTTTTTTCCTGTCAATTCCTCCTCGTGTTTTCCATGGATTTTCTCTATTTTCTTTTCTTTTCTATCCATTAAAAACGGTGATAAAAAAGCAAAAAATCCCATTGGTGCAACACACTGGGATTTGGGGATTGGGGGTGTGGAATATTCCAGAATTCCTCACTTTTTTCCTCTCAAACTCCTCCCTCTTGTGTTTTCCATGACTTTTTCCCTATTTTCTTTCTGTATCCATTAAAAACGGCGATAAAAAGGCAAAAATCCCATTGGTGCAGCCCAGTTGGAATTGGGGATTTGAGGTGTGGAATATTCCAGAATTCCTCATTTTTCTCTGTCAAATTCTTCTTTTCCTTGTGTTTTCCACGTTTTTTTCCCCTATTTTATTTTATATCCATTAAAAATGGCGAGAATCCCGTTGGTGCAGCGCGCTGAGATTTGGGAATTGGAGGTGTGGGAAGCCCTGGAATAACGGAATATTCCAGAATTCCTCACTTTTCCCTGTCAATTTCTCCTTCTCCTCGTGTTTTCCATGATTTTTTCCCTGTTTTCCGTTCTTTTGTATCCATTAAAAGCAGAGGCAAAAAGGCAAAAATCCCGTTGGAATTGGGGATTCCAGGTGTAGGAAACATTGGAAAAATGGAATATTCCAGAATTCCTCACTTTCCCACATCAATTCTTCTCCTTGTGTTTTCCATGGTTTTTTTTTCCTGTTTGGTATCATTAAAAAAGGCCAAAAAAGGGCAAAAATCTCATTTTAAGATCTGGAGGGACACGCTGGGATTTTGGAGCTTTGGAATATTCCAGAATTCCTCATTTTCCTTGTCAAATCCCTCCTTGGATTTTCCATGATTTCCCCCTCATTTTTCTCTCTTTTATAATTATTAAAATCAACGACAAAAAGCAAATTGCAATTTCCCCCAAAATTCCCGTTTTCCTCCCAAAACTCCCTGGTTTTCCCCCCCAAAAAAATTCCCATTTTCCCCCCAAACCAAACAGGGATGGAGTTTTTTCCCATTTTCTTTGTTTTTCCCCCCATTCTCACTCAGCACTTGGGGGGTTCAGGGTTGTCCCCCAATCCCTCCCATCCCAAAATTCCTCCACGCTTTGGGGTCAGTTCCTGGGATTTTTGTATTTTTCAAATTTCAATAGAAAGAAATTCCTCCCCCCACCCCCAAAATCCCCCAAAAAAGGGGGAATTTCCCCCAAAAAAGGGGACACCCCAAAAAAACAGTGTAGGGAGCCCCAAACTGCCCCATTTTGGGGAAAAAAAAGGCAGATTTGGGGCAGATTTGGGTAAAAATGTGGAATTTGAGGTGCTGGTGTCACCCTTCAATGATCCCTAAAAATGGGGGAGACCCCAAAAAATTGGGGGGAGCCCAAAATAGGGGGGGACAGTTCCAATTTGGGGCCAAAAGTGCTGATTGAGTGCAAATTTGGGGCAGATTCAGAGCAGATTTGGGACTCCCCAAAACAAAAGTGGGGGGACACGTTGGGCTGTTTCATTTTGGGGACAAAAAGGCTGATTTGGAGCAGATTTGGGACCCCTAAAAAGGAGTGGGAACCCCAAAAGGAGAGCAGGGAGGAAACATTGTGCCATTTCCCCTCGGGCAAATTTGGGACCCCAAAAAGAGCAGGGGGGGTCACATAGTGCTGTTTCATTTTGGGGACAAAAGGGCAGATTTGGGGTGGATTTGGAGCTGAATTGATGAAGATTGGGGCAAATTCAGAGTTGAGTTGATGCAGATTTGGGGTAGATTTGGGGCTGAATTGATGAAGATTTGGGGCAGATTTGGGGCTGAATTAATGCAGATTTCGAGCTAATTTGATGCAGATTTGGGGCTGAATTGATGAAGATTTGGGGCTCAAGTGATGAAGATTTGGGCAGATTTGGAGTTGAATTGATGCAGAATTGGGGCAGATTTGATGAAGATTTGGAGTTGATTTGGGGCTGAATTGATGCAGATTTGGGGATTGATGCAGATTTGGGGTAAATTCAGAGCTGAGTGGATGAAGATTTGGAGCTGATTTGGGGCTGAATTGATGCAGATTTGAGGCAAATTCGGAGCTGAGTTGATGCAGATTTGGAGCTGAATTGATGCAGATTTGGGGCTGAATTAATGCAGATTTCGAGCTAATTTGATGCAGATTTGGGGCTGAATTGATGAAGATTTGGGGCAGATTTGGGGCTCAAGTGATGAAGATTTGGGCAGATTTGGAGTTGAATTGATGCAGAATTGGGGCAGATTTGATGAAGATTTGGAGTTGATTTGGGGCTGAATTGATGCAGATTTGGGGCTGAATTGATGCAGATTTGGGGTAAATTCAGAGCTGAGTGGATGAAGATTTGGAGCTAATTTGGGGCTGAATTGATGCAGATTTGAGGCAAATTTGGAGCTGAATTGATGCAGATTTGGGGCTCAATTGATGAAGATTTGGGGAAGATTTGGAGCTGAATTGATGCAGACTTGGGGCAAATTTAGAGTTGATTTGATGCAGATTTGGGGTAGATTTGGAGCTGATTTGATGAAGATTTGGAGCTGAAATGATGCAGATTTGAACCCCCAAAAAAGAAAGGGGGGCCATGTTGTAGCATCACACTCTGGGGACAGAAAAGCAAATCCGGTGTGAATTCCGAGCGGATCGAGCCCAAACCCGCTGCGGGTTCCCGTCACGTCCCCGGTGTCCCCGTCACGTCCCCGGTGTCCCCAGGGCCCCGTAGATGTCCCCGCGGCGGTGGCCGTGCACCGGCAGCTCCCGCCGCACCTGCTCCAGGTAGGCCAGGTCGAGCTGGGCCAGGCACAGCCCCGGCCCCTCCTGGCACTGGGCCACCACCGTGCCCCAGGGATCGGCCACCAGAGAGTGACCCCAGGACGCCCGGCTCGGGTTGTGGCGCCCGGTCTGCGCTGCGGCCACCACGTAGCACTGGCACTCGATGGCACGGGCACGCAGCAGCACCTGAGGGGACAGTGGGGACACTGAGGGACCTGGGGGGCACAGGGGGCACACAGCAGCACCTGAGGGGACAGCGGTGACACTGAGAGGGGTACAGGGGGCAGGCAGCAGCACCTGAGGGGACAGCGGTGTCACCCAGGGGGGCACAAGGGGCACAGCGGGCACAGGGGAGCACCCAGCAGCACCTGAGGGGACAGTGGTGACACTGAGGGGGACACAGGGGGCACACAGCAGCACCTGAGGGGACAGTGGGGACACTGAGGGGGGCACAGGGGGCACAGGGGGCACACAGCAGCACCTGTGGGGACAGCGGTGTCACTGGGAAGGGACAGCAGTGTCACCAATGAGAACAGAACCAGGTGACAAGGGGGGCACAGGGAGCACCCAGCAGCACCTGTGGGGACAGCAGTGTCACTGGGAAGGGACAGTGGTGTCACTGAGGGGACAGAACCAGGTGACAAGGGGGGCATTTGATGGCACAGGCATGCAGCAGCACCTGTGGGGACAGCAGTGTCACTGGGAAGGGACAATGGTGTCACTGAGGGGACAGAAAGGGAACATGGGGGGCACCAAAGTCAGGGGACATGGGGTAGAAAAGGGGACACTGAGGTCACCAAGGGACACAGGGACACTTGATGGCCTGGGCATGGATGGACAAGTACCTGAGGGGACATGGGGGGGGCACCTGGGGTGTCCCCAAGCCCCCTGTGAGTGTCCCCAAGCCCCCCAGAGGTGTCCCCAAGCCCCCTGTGAGTGTCCCCAAGCCCCCTGTGAGTGTCCCCAAGCCCCCCCGGGTGTCCCCAAGCCCCCTGTGAGTGTCCCCAAGCCCCCTGTGAGTGTCCCCTCACCTCCCAGTGCGCGGCTCCCGTGGGGACGGTGAAGGCCGAGGGGAAGGTCAGGATTTGGGCTCCAGCCCCGCGCAGGGCCTGGGCCAGCTCTGGGAAGCGCAGGTCATAGCACACGGCCAGCCCCAGCTGCGGGAGAGAGGGGACAGCTGGGGACAGCCCTGGGGACAGCTGGGGACACCCCTGGGACACCCTGGGCCAGCTCTGGGAAGCGCAGGTCATAGCACACAGCCAGCCCCAGCTGTGGGAGAGAGGGGACAGCTGGGGACACCCTGGGGACAGCCCTGGGGACAGCTGGGGACAGCCCTGGGACAGCGAGGACACCCTGGGGACAGCTGGGGACACCCCTGGGACACCCTGGGCCAGCTCTGGGAAGCGCAGGTCATAGCACACAGCCAGCCCCAGCTGTGGGAGAGAGGGGACAGCTGGGGACACCCTGGGGACAGCCCTGGGGACAGCTGGGGACAGCGAGGACACCCTGGGGACAGCTGGGGACAGCCCTGGGACACCCTGGGCCAGCTCTGGGAAGCGCAGGTCATAGCACACGGCCAGCCCCAGCTGCGGGAGAGCGGGGTGAGGGGACAACAGGGACACCCTGGGACAGCCCTGGGGACAGTGGGGACACCCTGGGGACACCCTGGGACATCGGGGACACCCCTGGGACATTGGGGACACCCTGGGGACAGCCTGGGACACCCTGGGAGAGGTCAGTGAGGGCAGGGGACACCCGGGGACAGCCCTGGGACACCCCATGGACATTGGGGACACCATGGGAGAGGTCAGTGAGGGCAGGGGACAGCTGGGGACAGCCCTGGGACACTCTGGGAGAGGTCAGGGAGGGCAGGGGACAGCTGGGGACAGCCCTGGGACACCCCATGGACATTGGGGACACTCTGGGGACAGCCTGGGACACCCTGGGAGAGGTCAGTGAGGGCAGGGGACAGCTGGGGACAGCCCTGGGACACCCCATGGACATTGGGGACACTCTGGGGGAGGTCAGGGAGGGCAGGGGACAGCTGGGGACGTGGCCAGGGTGTACCTTGCCCACGGGGGTGGCGATGGGTGGCAGCAGCTCCCGGCCGGGGTTGGTGAAGGAGCTCTCGCACAGCGCCGGGGCCCCCGGCAGCGCCGCATCGAACAGGTGCAGCTTCCTGTAGGCAGCCACCAACACACCTGGGGACAGCAGGGACAGCTGGGGACAGCAGGGGACAGCAGGGACAGCTGGGGACAGCTGGGGACAGCAGGGGACAGCAGGGACAGCTGGGGACAGCCAGGCACAGCTGGGGACAACTGGGGACAACTGGGGACAGCAGGGACAGCTGGGGACAGCTGGGGACAGCCAGGCACAGCTGGGGACAACTGGGGACAGCTGGGGACAGCAGGGACAGCCAGGGACAACTGGGGACAGCTGGGGAGAGCCGGGGACAGCAGGGACAGCTGGGGAGAGCTGGGGACAGCTGGGGACACCTGGGACAACTGGGGACAACTGGGGACAGACAGACAGCCGGGGACAGCCGGGACAGCCAGGGACAGCCAGGGACAGCCCAGGCTTGGGGACAGCTCAGGCTTGGGGACAGCCAGGGACACAGGGACATCTGGAGGGTTGGGAATGTTTGGGACACAGGGATTGGGGATCCAGGGGACACAGGGGTGACACAGGGGTGACACAGGGGTGACACAGGGGTGACACAGGGGTGACACAGGGGTCAGGAACGCCGTGTCCCACCGGAGTTGTCCAGCAGCAGGTGACAGTTGTAGATCCGGCCGGTGCTGTCCCAGTCCTGGCCACGCTCATGGAAACCCCCAAGGGAGAGCCACACGTCACATTCCCTGGGGACACACAGTGACATTCCCTGGGGACACAGTGACATTCCCTGGGGACACACATCCCCTGGGGACACACATCCCCTGGGGACACACCGTGACATTCCCTGGGGACACACAGTGACATCCCTGGGGACACACAGTGACATCCCTGGGGACACACAGTGAAATTCCCTGGGGACACAGTGACATCCCCTGGGGACACACAGTGAAATTCCCTGGGGACACAGTGACATCCCCTGGGGACACCGTGACATTCCCTGGAGACACAGTGACATCCCCTGGGGACACACAGTGACATCCCCTGGGGACACACAGTCCAGGCACACCCAGTGTCCCCTGGCACTCCCAGTGTCCCCAGGTGTCCCCAGGCACCCCTAGATGTCCCCTGGCATCCCCAGGTGTCCCCAGGCACACCCAGTGTCCCCTGGCACTCCCAGTGTCCCCAGGCACACCCAGTGTCCCCTGGCACTCCCAGTGTCCCCAGGCACCCCCAGATGTCCCCTGGCACCCCCAGGTGTCCCCATACCTTGCCAGCTGTTGGTAGCGCCCCACGATGTCCCCGTCGAGTGGCTCTGCCAGTGCCAGGCTCTGCTGGGGATTGTCCCCGATGAAGTCGAAGCCCTCGGGCAGGAACACGGCCCGGGCCCCGCGCGCCGCCGCGCGCCGCACCAGCGCCGAGCACTGCCGCCAGTTGTGCTCCTTGTCTGCCGTGGATGTCACCTGTGCCACCGCCACCAGCCCCCCTGGGGACTCTGCCATGGCTGCGGGGCTGCGGGGAGGGGACATGATGGGGGACACTGCCAGCCCCCCTGGGGGCACTGCCATGGCCACAGGGCTGTGGGGAGGGGACATGATGGGGGACACTGCCAGCCCTGGAGACACTGCCATGGCTGCGGGGCTGAGGGGAGGGGACACACTGGGGGACACTGCTGGCCTTGGGGACAGTGCCATGGCTGCAGGGAGGGGACACACTGGGGGACACTGCTGGCCTTGGGGACAGCACTGGGGCTGTGGGGAGGGGACATGCTGGGGGACGCTGCCAGCCCTGGGGACAGCCCATGGGACATGCTGGGGGACCTCAGAGGGACAGGGGGACACTGCCATGGCTGTGGGGACAGCGCCGTGGCCATGGGGCTGCGAGGAGGGCACATTCTGGGGGACACTTCTGGCCCTGGGGACACTGCCATGGCCCTGGGGCTGTGCGGAGGGGACGCCAAAGGCACCTCATGGGGACTGGGGACACCCTACAGGGCTGGGGCTCACCCCATGGGACACCTCAAAAGGACTGGGGTCACCTCAAAGGGCCTGGGGACACACCACAGGCCACCCCCTTGGGGACAGGGACACCCCTGGGAACTGAGACACCCCCAGGTGACCCCATGGGGACCAGGGTCACTCTTGAACCGTGACCCTCACCCACCTGGAGTCACCCCCAGGGTCACTCTCAGTTCCCTCTGGGGTTTTTGGGGTCCCCCCCGGTGTTTTTGGGGTCCCTCCATACCTGCCCGCAGTGCTGGAGCTGTGGGGGGCTCTCGAGGGTCTTGGGGGGCGGCACAGCAGGGCCCGGGGGGGCACCCTCAGCCTGGCAGGGGGACACCCCAAATTGGGGAGGGGTCACAGGGCTGGGGGGGGGAGATGGAACCCCCCAAAACTGCCCCTGAATCCCCCAACCTGCCCAAAATACCCCCCAAAAATACCCCCCAAAGTGCCCCAGCTGTGACCTCCCAAACGTCCTCGGCTCGCCCCAGCTGCCTCAATTTGGATCCCAAAGTACCCCAGCTCCCTGAAAATGCTCCCAGATCCCCCCAAATTGCCCCAAATTGTCCCCAAATTACCCCCAAACTGCTCCAATTTGGACCCCAAAGTATCCAGCCCTGAGAAGTTCCCAACAACACAAATACCCCCAAAACTGCCCCAATTTGATCCCAAACTGCCCCAATTTGGATCTCAAAGTACCTCGTGCCCACCAAAACTGCCCCAATTTGATCCCAAACTGCCCCAATTTGGATCTCAAAGTACCTCGTGCCCACCAAAACTGCCCCCAGACGCTCCAAAGTGCCCCAAATTCCTCCCAACACACACAAATACCCCTCAAATTACCCCAATTCTGATCCCAAACTACCCCAGCCATCCCAAGACCCTTCAAACTCACACAAACACCTCCCAGACTGCCCCATACTCCCCCTAAACTGCCCCGATTCGGACCCCAAACTACCCCCAGACCCCTTTAAACTGCCCCCAGACCCCCCGAACTGCCCCCAATACCTCTCAATCACCCCAAGAAAGCCCCAAACACCCCCAAACTTCCCAAAACACGCCCCAAACTGCCCCAATTTGGACCCCAAAGTACCCCCGACCTCCCCAAACTACCCCCAAACCACTTCCCCCGTCATCTCCCACCTGTCCCCAAACCTCCAAAATCCCCAATTTCCCCGCACCTCCGCCCTCCCCTCATCCCCAAATCCCCTCCTCCCCCACACTTTTTTCCCGTTTTTCCCGTTTTTCGCCCCATTCCCGTACATTCCCCGCCGGAGGCAGCGCGGGCAAAGTCCCCCCCTCAGGGCTGCCCTCACCCAAGATGGCGCCGTTCCCGCCTCACCCGCACCTAAGATGGCGGCCGGAAGTGGCGGCGCCGTGCCCGGGGCAGGAACGGAAGAGGCGGTGCCGCGCCGGTAAAGATGGCGGATCCGGTGAAGGGGCGATCGGTAGCCCCGGCCGGGAAAGGGCTGAGCGCTGAGCAGGTCATGAGGAGAACCGGGAATTGGGGAAGGGGCTGGGAGCGGGGAGGGGTCCCCGGGAGCTTCGGGGAGGCAGAGGAGTGATGGGGGGAGCGGAGGGAAGGTGGGCCTGGGCGTGAGGGGAAGGTGGGGGGTGAGGGCTGTGGGACCCGGGGCGGTTGGGGAATGAGGGAGGTGTCCCTGGTAACGGTGAGGGGTCCCTGATAACGGTGAGGGGTCCCTGATAACATGGGGAGGTCCCTGATAACAGGGGAGGGGGTCTCTGATAATGGGGAGGGGAAATGGAGGGGGAGGCCTGGGCCTGAGGGAAGGTGGGATCGGGGGGGCGGTCCCTGACACTTGAGAGGGGTCCCTGGGACCGGGAGGGGTCTCTGGGACCGGGAGGGGTCTCTGGACGGGGTTGGGGGATGAGGAGGGGACTCTGGGGGGCTGCTGTGGGGTTGGGGTGATTCTGCTCCTCAGGGGTTCCCCCTCATCCCGGGGCTCTCCTGGTGCTCCCAGTGAGATCCAGTCCCAGAGATCCCATCCCAGTCCCAGAGATCCCATCCCAGGGATCCCAACTTTCCCAGTCCCAGAGATCCTATCCCAGGGATCCTATCCTGGGGATCCCAACTTTCCCAGTCCCAGAGATCCCATCCCGGGGATCCCAGTCCCAGAGATCCCATCCCAGGGATCCCAATCCCACAGATCCCGTCCTGGGGATCCCATCCCAGTCCCAGAGATCCCATCCTGGGGATCCCAACTTTCCCAGTCCTGATTTATCCCAACCCAACCCCATTCCCAGCTCTCCCATCCCGGTTTATCCCGACCCAGTCCCATTCCCGGCTGTCCCAGTTGATCCCAGCGGATCCCAGTTGATCCCAGTCCATCCCACTCGCAGGTGGTTTCCCGCTTTAACCGCCTGCGGCAGGACCAGCGGGGTTTGGCCTCCAAAGCAGCCGAGCTGGAGCTGGAGCTCAACGAGCACAGGTGGGGTCGGGATTGGGGATCGGGATTGGGGGATTTGGGACCAGGATCTGGGATCGGGATCAGGGATTGGGATATGGGGTCAGGATTGGGGATGTGGGGTCGGGATCAGGGATTGGGATTGGGGGATCGGGGATCAGGATGTGGGGTCGGGGATTGGGATATGGGGTCAGAATCAGGGATTTGGCGCTGGGATATGGGGTCAGGATTGGGGATCTACGATTGGGGGCTTTGGGATTGGGATCAGGATTTGGAATTGGGGATTGGAATCGGAGGGATTCGGGATCGGGGATTTGGGGTCGGGATCGAGATTTGGGATTGGGGTTTGGGATTGAGATCGGGGATTTGGGGTCAGGATTGGGATTTGGGGTCAGGATTGGGATCGGGCTTGGGATTTGGGGTCAGGATTTGGGATTGGAGGGATTTGGGATTGAGATTGATGATTTGGGGTCAGGATTGGGGGGGGATTTGGGGGATTTTGTGATGCTGACCCCGCTGTTCCCAGCCTGGTGATCGAGACCCTGCGGGAGGTGGATCCCACCCGGAAGTGTTTCCGCATGGTCGGTGGGGTGCTGGTGGAGAGGACGGTCAAGGAGGTGCTGCCCGCGCTGGAGAGCAACCGGGAGCAGGTCTGGGATCCCAGGAACCCGCTGGGATGGCCCCAGAGCCGCTGGGATCCCATAAAAACCCAGCAGAGTGTCCTGAGAGCCAGCAGGGAAACCCTAGAGATCCGTTAGGATCCCGGAAATACGCGCTGGGACAGCCCTAAATCCATTGGGATTGCCCTAAATCCACTGGGACAGCCCTAAATCCATTGGGATTGCCCTAAATCCATTGGGATTGCCCTAAATCCACTGGGACAGCCCTAAATCCATTGGGATTGCCCAAAAACACTGGGACAGCCCTAAATCCATTGGGATTGCCCTAAATCCATTGGGATTGCCCTAAATCCATTGGGATTGCCCTAAATCCACTGGGACAGCCCTAAATCCACTGGGACAGCCCTAAATCCACTGGGACAGCCCTAAATCCACTGGGACAGCCCTAAATCCACTGGGACAGCCCTAAATCCATTGGGATTGCCCTAAATCCACTGGGACAGCCCTAAATCCATTGGGATTGCCCTAAATCCACTGGGACAGCCCTAAATCCATTGGGATTGCCCTAAATCCACTGGGACAGAACTAAATCCATTGAGATAGTCTTGAATCCACTGGGGGAGCCCTAAATCCAGTGGGGGATCCTAAAATCCAATGGGATAGCCCTAAATCCAGTGGGACAGCCCTAAATCCATTGGGACTGCCTTGAATACATTGGGATTGCCCTAACTCCAATGGGGGATCCCAAAATCTGATGGAATAGCCCTAAATCCAATGGGGATCTCGCTTTTCCCATTTTTCCCAATTTTCCTGTTTTTCTCCCCAGATCTCCAAGCTGATCCAGGCTCTCTCTTTTCCCCAATTTTCCCATTTTCTGGGTTTTTCTCCCCAGATCTCCAAGCTGATTGAGGCTCTTTTCCCATTTTTCCCATTTTTCTCCCCAGATCTCCAAGCTGATCCAGGCTCTCTCTTTTCCCCATTTTCCCCATTTTTCCCCCCAGATCTCCAAGCTGATCCAGGCTCTCTCTTTTCCCCATTTTCCCATTTTCTGGGTTTTTCTCCCCAGATCTCCAAGCTGATCCAGGCTCTCTCTTTTCCCCAATTTTCCCATTTTCTGGGTTTTTCTCCCCAGATCTCCATGCTGATTGAGGCTCTTTTCCCATTTTTCCCATTTTTCTCCCCAGATCTCCAAGCTGATCCAGGCTCTCTCTTTTCCCCATTTTCCCCATTTTCCCCAATTTTCCCATTTTCTGGATTTTTCTCCCCAGATCTCCAAGCTGATCCAGGCTCTCTCTTTTCCCCAATTTTCCCATTTTTCCTGTTTTTCTCCCCAGATCTCCAAGCTGATCCAGGCTCTCTCTTTTCCCCATTTTCCCCATTTTTCCCCCCAGATCTCCAAGCTGATCCAGGCTCTCTCTTTTCCCCAATTTTCCCATTTTCTGGGTTTTTCTCCCCAGATCTCCAAGCTGATCCAGGCTCTCTCTTTCCCCATTTTTCCCATTTTTCTCCCCAGATCTCCAAGCTGATCCAGGCTCTCTCTTTTCCCCAATTTTCCCATTTTCTGGGTTTTTCTCCCCAGATCTCCAAGCTGATTCAGGCTCTCTCTTTCCCCATTTTTCCCATTTTTCTCCCCAGATCTCCAAGCTGATCCAGGCTCTCTCTTTTCCCCAATTTTCCCATTTTCTGGGTTTTTCTCCCCAGATCTCCATGCTGATTGAGGCTCTTTTCCCATTTTTCCCATTTTTCTCCCCAGATCTCCAAGCTGATCCAGGCTCTCTCTTTTCCCCATTTTCCCCATTTTCCCCAATTTTCCCATTTTCTGGATTTTTCTCCCCAGATCTCCAAGCTGATCCAGGCTCTCTCTTTTCCCATTTTTCCCATTTTTCCTGTTTTTCTCCCCAGATCTCCAAGCTGATCCAGGCTCTCTCTTTTCCCCAATTTTCCCATTTTTCCCATTTTTCTCCCCAGATCTCCAAGCTGATCCAGGCTCTCTCTTTTCCCCAATTTTCCCATTTTCTGGGTTTTTCTCCCCAGATCTCCAAGCTGATTCAGGCTCTTTTCCCATTTTTCCCATTTTTCACCCCAGATCTCCAAGCTGATCCAGGCTCTCTCTTTTCCCCATTTTCCCATTTTCTGGGTTTTTCTCCCCAGATCTCCAAGCTGATCCAGGCTCTCTCTTTTCCCCAATTTTCCCATTTTTCCTGTTTTTCTCCCCAGATCTCCAAGCTGATCCAGGCTCTCTCTTTCCCCATTTTTCCCATTTTTCCCCCCAGATCTCCAAGCTGATCCAGGCTCTCTCTTTTCCCCAATTTTCCCATTTTCTGGGTTTTTCTCCCCAGATCTCCAAGCTGATCCAGGCTCTCTCTTTCCCCATTTTTCCCATTTTTCCCCCCAGATCTCCAAGCTGATCCAGGCTCTCTCTTTTCCCCAATTTTCCCATTTTCTGGGTTTTTCTCCCCAGATCTCCAAGCTGATCGAGGCGCTGGCGCAGCAGCTGCAGGCCAAGGGCCGGGAGCTCTCGGAATTCCGGGAACGCCACAACATCCGCCTGGTGGGCGAGGACGACCCCAAAGCCGCGGCCAGGGATGGCCCCGAGGGGAACAAGGGGGGTCCTGGGGGGGTCCTGGTGTCCTGACCCCCCCCCCAGAATTCCCAAAGGGATTTGGGGTCGTTTTTTGGGGTGGGAGGGGTTGGGTAATAAATGGGAGTTTGGGACAATCGCCAGGGTTGGTTTTTATGGGAAAAGGGGGAAAAAAAGGGTTTGGGGTGAGGATGGAGGGGGTGGGAAAAAGGGGGAGACCCCCAAATGAGGGGGGTTCTAAGGGGGACCCCAAAAATGGGGGGTGGGAGCCCAAAAATGGGGGGTGGGACCCCCCAAAAATGGGGTGGGACCCCCCAAAAATGGGGGTGGGACCCCAAAATGGGGGAGCTGCACCATAAAAAGGGAGGATCCTAAATCGAGGAGGGGGACTCGAAAATCAGTGGGGTAAAACCCTAAAATGTGGGATTTGGGGGACCCCAAATTGGGAAGAGGGGACCCCAAAATGAGGGGGTGAAACCCTAAAATGTGGGGTTTGGGGGACCCCAAATTGGGAAGAGGGGACCCCAAAATGAGGGGGTGAAACCCTAAAATGTGGGGTTTGGGGGACCCCAAATTGGGAAGAGGGGACCCCAAAATGAGGGGGTGAAACCCTAAAATGTGGGGTTTGGGGGACCCCAAACTGCTGAAAAGGAATCCCAAATTGAGGGGATGGCACCCCCAAACTGGGGCTGTTGTGTCAAGGGGGGGACCCCAAATTGGGAGGTGGGACCCCCAAATGAGGGGGGTGGAGCCCAAAATGGGGCGTTGGGGTCCAGGGGGGGATCCCCAAAATTGTGGGGGTGCCAAGGACCCCAAATTGTGTCGGTGACACCCCGGGGGGGGGCCAGACGACACCAGGAGGTGACAGGAAGGGGTGACAAGGACATGGGGGGGTGACAAAAGGTGACAAGGACTTGGGGGGGTGACAAAGATGGGGGTGACAAAAGGTGACAAGGATGTGGGGGAGGGTGACAAGGGGGTGGCAAAAGGTGACAAAGACGGGGTGACAAGGACTTGGGGGGGTGACAAAGATGGGGGTGACAAAAGGTGACAAGGATGTGGGGGAGGGTGACAAGGGGGTGGCAAAAGGTGACAAAGACGGGGTGACAAAGATGGGGGTGACAAAAGGTGACAAGGATGTGGGGGGGGTGACAAGGGGGTGACAAGGACATGGGGGATGACAAAAGGTGACAAGGACTTGGGAGGTGACAAAGGAGGGGGTGACAAGGATATGATGGGGGTGACAAAGACTTGGGGGGTGACAAGGGGGTGACAGCGATGCAGCCGGGAGCTGAGGAAGGAAAGGGGGAGGCCAGGACGCGGCCGGGAGGTGACAAGGACACTCGGGCCGTGTCCCCATCAGCCGGAGGCGGGCCCAGCTCGGCGCGTGCCGGTGTCACCCGGTGTCACCCGGTGTCACCCAGGGGAGCGGGCCGCGGCTGTTGACTGCACACAGTGCCACACCTGCGGTGGCCCTGTCCCCGGGGGGGGTGGGGACACAGCCGCGCACGGTGCCACACCCGCGGTGGCCCTGTCCGGTTGTCACCGGCCCCCGGGGCCATTTAACGGCGGTGCCACCGCGGCGGGGAGGGGACACCATGGAGGGGACCCGGGGGACGCGGCTGGAGGAGGCCGAGAGGGAGAGTCTGATGGGGGCTGTGCATGGAGTGTCCGGGCCCGGTACGGGGACACCTGGGGACACTCGGGGACAGCCTGGGGACAGACGGACAGCCTGGGGACAGACGGACAGCCCGGGGACAGCTTGGGGACAGAGGGACAGCCGGCCATGGGGACCACGATGGCGTTTGTGGCGCTAAAATGGGGACAGCGGGGAGGGGACAGTGAAGGGGACAATGGGGAGGTGACGGTGACCTGGGGACAATCGCGGGGAGGGGACGGGAGAGGACGAGGACCCGGGGACAGGCTTGGGGACAGGAGGGGACAGCGTGGGAAAGTAGCCGGGGTGGTCGTGGCGAGGGGACAGGGATGGGGACAGAGGGGTCCCGGGTGGGGCGGTGACCGCGGGGCTGGCCTGGGGACAAGGGGGGATGGCGGGGGGTGGTGGCCGCGGGCCGGGGTGGCAGCGGAGTGTCCCCGCAGTGGTGACAGCCACGCGCATGGCGGGGGCGGCCATGTACGAGCTGGTGCGGGTGGGACACGCGGAGCTCGTGGGGGAGATCATCCGGCTCGATGGGGACATGGCCACGCTCCAGGTGTACGAGGAGACCTGTATCCTGTCCCCGCTGTCCCCGCTGTCCCCTCCCCGCCACCCTTCTGTCCCTCCGACCGCCCCGCGCTGTCCCCGCCACCCATAAGTGTCCCTTCCTCCTGTCCCCTCCCTGTTCCGACCCTCCCTTCTTCCCCTGAGCCTTGTCCCCCATCCTGTCCTGTCCCCAGCCTTGTCCCCTCCCTGTCCTCCCCACCCTCTCTGTCCCCCCATCCTGTCCTGTCCCTTCCCTGTCCCCTCCTTGTCCCTTCATCCTGTCCTGTCCCCCCGTCCTGTCCCCTCTTTTGTCCCCTCCCTGTCCTCCCCACCCTCTCTGTCCTCTCCCTGTCCCTCCATCCTGTCCTGTCCCCTCTTTTGTCCCCTCCCTGTCCTCCCCACCCTCTCTGTCCTCCCCCGTCCCCTCATCCTGTCCTGTCCCTTCCCTGTCCCCTCCTTGTCCCTTCATCCTGTCCTGTCCCGCTGTCCCCCCACCAACTCTCCTGGTCCTGTGTCCTCTGTCCCCCGTCCTGTCCTCTGTGTCCTGTCCCCTCCCCGTCCCCCTCTGTCCCCCTCATCCTTTCCTGTCCCCCCCAGCCCCCGTGTCCCCCCCAGCCCGTCCCGTCCCCGCTGTCCTGTGCCCTCTGTCCCCCGTCCTGTCCCTTCCCTTTCCCCCATCCCGTCCTGTCCCCCCCATCCCCCGTGTCCCCCCCAGTCCCCGTGTCCCCACTGTCCCCCCCAGTCCCCGTGTCCCCCCCAGTCCCCGTGTCCCCACTGTCCCCCCCAGTCCCCGTGTCCCCCCAGTCCCCGTGTCCCCCCCAGTCCCCGTGTCCCCACTGTCCCCCTCAGTGCCCGTGTCCCCCCTGTCCCCGTGTCCCCACTGTCCCCCCCAGTCCCCCGTGTCCCCCCCAGTCCCCGTGTCCCCACTGTCCCCCCCAGTCCCCGTGTCCCCACTGTCCCCCTCAGTGCCCGTGTCCCTTCAGTGCCCGTGTCCCCCGCAGCCCCCGTGTCCCCCCCAGCCCGTGCTGTCCCCGTGTCCCCCCCATCCCCCGTGTCCCCCCCAGCCGGTGCCATCCCCCTGTCCCCGCGCGCGGTGACATTTCCTGAGCGGCCGCAGCGGGGGTGCAGGTTGGGGACCCGGTCCGGCGCACGGGGACGCCGCTGTCGGTGGAGCTGGGTCCGGGCATCCTGGGCTCCATCTTCGACGGGATCCAGCGGCCGCTGCGCGACATCGCCGAGGCCACGCGCAGCATCTACATCCCGCGGGGCACCAATGTCCCCGCGCTGCCGCGACACCTGGACTGGGACTTTGTCCCCAGCAAGGCCATCCGGGTGCGTGCCACCTCCCTGCCACCCCGTCCTGTCCCTCTGTCCCATCGCTGTCCTGTCCCCTCTTCCCCATCTGTCTTCGCATGCCCTCTGTCACCTTCCTGTCGCCCAGTTCTGTCCCCTCCCAGCGCCTCCATCCCCTTCTTGTCCCCTCATCCTGTCCCCCTGTCCCTTCCCAGCGCCTCCATCCCCTTCTTGTCCTCTCATCCTGTCCCCCTGTCCCTTCCCTGTCCCTTCTCTGTCCCACCCGAATTGTCCTGCCACCCACTGTGTCCCCCTGTCCCCTACCTGTCCCCCCGTCCCTGCCCTGTCCCCTCTGTCCTGTGGCCTCCCTGTCCCCTCTGTCTTGTCCCCCTGTCCTTTCCGTGTCCCTCTATCCCCTCCTTGTCCCCCCCGTTCTGTCCCCCTGTCCTTTCCCTGTCCCTCCTGTCCCCCCAGACTCTCTGTCCCCTCCCCATCCTGTCCCCCCAGCCCTTCTGTCCCCTTCTTGTCACACTTCTCCTGTTGTCCCCCCCTTGTCCCCCCATCCTGCCGTGTCCCCCTCAACCCCTCTGTCCCCTTTTGTCCCCTCCAGACCTGTGCTGTCCCTGTCATCCTCCATTGCCGCCTCCTTCTGTCCTCCCCTGTCCCCTCCCTGTCCCCCCTGCCAGGGAGGGGACCCCAAAAAGGGGGTGGGGACACACTGACACAGGGGACACAGGAGCAGGGGGGCTTTGGGGACACTCTCAGGGACACGGGTGTCACAGAGCCGTGGGGACATTGGGGGACACGGGGACATTGGGGGACACGGGGACATTGGGGGACACGGGGACCGTGGAGGTCACAGCGACGCGGCGGAAGTGGCGGGGGACACCGGGTACATGAAAGGACACGGGGACAGCACCCGAGTGTCCCTCACGGTGTCGCCGCCGTGTCGCCAGGTCGGGAGCCACGTGACGGGCGGGGACATTTACGGGACGGTGGCGGAGAATTCGCTGCTGCAGCACCGGCTGATGGTCCCGCCCCGCAGCCGCGGCACCGTCACCTACATCGCGCCCCCGGGGCACTACGGCGCGGCGGTGAGCGGGCACCGGCGGCACCGACCGGGGGGATTAACGGGACCGACCGGCGGGATTGACCGGGGGGATCAGCGGGACCGACGGGCGGGATTGACCGGGGGGATCAGCGGGACCGACCGGCGGGATTGACCGGGGGGGATCAGCGGGACCGACCGGCGGGATTGACCGGCGGGATCGACCGGCGGGATCGACCGGCGGGATCGACCGGGGGAATTGGCGGGATCGACTGGCGGGATTGACCGGGGGGATCAGCAGGACCGACCGGCGGGATTGACCGGGGGGATCGACCGGCGGGATCAGCCCGCCTGGCCCCCGCCCCCCCCCGATCCCAATCCCCGTCCCAATCCCTCTGGTGATCCCGATCCCGCTGATCCCGACCCTGCTCCCGCTGATCCCCAGCCCGATGATCCCAATAATCCCAACGATCCTGATCCCAATGATCCCGGGCCAATCCTGGCCTGATCCCGACCCCGATCCCGGCTGATCCCGGCTGATCCCGCAGGACGTGGTGCTGGAGCTGGAATTCCAGGGGGTCCGCGAGCCGCTCTCCATGATCCAGGTGTGGCCGGTCCGGCAGGTCCGGCCCGTGGCCGAGAAGCTCCCGGCCAATCACCCCCTGCTGACCGGCCAGAGGGTCCTGGACGCGCTCTTCCCGTAGGGAGCGGGATTGGGAGCGGGGGGGACGCGCTCTTCCCGTAGGGAGCGGGATTGGGATCGGGATCGGGGGGACGCGCTCTTCCCGTAGGGAGAGGAATCGGGATCGGGGGGATGTTTTGTTCCCATAGGGAGCGGGATCGGGATCGGGGGGATGTTCTGTTCCCGTAGGGAGAGGGATCGGGAACGGGACTGGGATCGGGGGGATGCACTGTTCCCGTAGGGATCGGGATTGGGATCGGGATCGGGGGGGTGCGCTTTCCCGTAGGGAATGGGATCGGGATTGGGAACAGGACTGGGACTGGGGAGGATGTGCTCTTCCCGTAGGGAACGGGAGCGGGATTGGGATCAGGGTGAGGGGTGCGCTGTTCCCGTAGGGAATGGGATCAGGATCAGGACTGGGGAGTACACTGTTCCCATAAGGAATGGGATCAGGATCAGGATTTGGGAGTACACTGTTCCCATAAGGAATGGGATTGGGATCAGGACTGAGGAGTACACTGTTCCCATAAGGAATGGGATCGGGATCAGGATTTGGGAGTACACTGTTCCCGTAGGGAATGGGATCAGGATCAGGACTGGGGAGTACACTGTTCCCATAAGGAATGGGATTGGGATCAGGATTTGGGAGTACACTGTTCCCATAAGGAATGGGATTGGGATCAGGATTTGGGAGTACACTGTTCCCATAAGGAATGGGATCGGGATTAGGATCAGGGAATTTCTGATCCTGTCGGGAGTGGGATTGGGGGATTGCGCTGTTCCCACAGGGATCTGGGGGAGGGAACAGGGTGGGACAAAGCGGGGAGGGAGGGACGGGGACAGGGATGGGGACAAGGACAGGGACGGGGATGGGATTTGGGACAGGGAAAGACAAAGTTGAGGACAGGGGATGGGGACAGGGAAACAGGACAGGACAGGGACAGGGATGGGGACAGGAATGGGGACAGGGATGGGGACAGGGAAACAGGACGGGACAGGGACAGAAACAGGGATGGGGATGGCGATGGGGACAGGGATGGGGACAGGGCTGGGGACAGGGAAACAGGACAGGGACAGCGATGGGGACAGGGATGGGGACAGGGAAACAGGACGGGACAGGGATGGGGACAGGGAAACAGGACGGAACAGAGACAGGGATGGGGATGGCGATGGGGACAGGGATGGGGACAGGGAAACAGAACGGGGCAGGGACAGGGGTGGGGACAGCGATGGGGACAGGGCTGGGGACAGGGAAACAGGACAGGGACAGCGATGGGGACAGGGAAACAGGACAGGACAGGGACAGGGATGGGGACAGGAATGGGGACAGGGATGGGGACAGGGAAACAGGACGGGACAGAGACAGGGATGGGGATGGCGATGGGGACAGGGATGGGGACAGGGAAACAGGACAGGACAGGGACAGGGATGGGGACAGGAATGGGGACAGGGATGGGGACAGGGAAACAGGACAGGACAGGGACAGGGATGGGGACAGGAATGGGGACAGGGATGGGGACAGGGAAACAGGACGGGACAGGGACAGGGATGGGGACAGGGATGGGGACAGGCACAGGGTGGCGCCGCGGACCCAGTGCCACCCCCGTGCCGTATCCCCGTGTCCCCAGGTGTGTCCAGGGGGGCACCACGGCCATCCCGGGCGCGTTCGGCTGCGGGAAGACGGTGATTTCCCAATCCCTGTCCAAGTATTCCAACAGTGACGTCATCGTCTACGTGGGCTGCGGCGAGCGCGGCAACGAAATGTCCGAGGTGCTGCGGGACTTCCCCGAGGTGACACCGCCACACGCGACACGCGGGGACACGGGGTGCCAGGGCAGGGACAGGGACACCGGTGCTCATGGAGGGTCCTCAGTGGTGTCCCCGAGGTGACACCGTGACACGGGGTGCCAGGGCAGGGACAGGGACACGGGAGTTCATGGGCGGTCCTCAGTGGTGTCCCCGAGGTGACACCGTGACACGGGGTGGCAGGGCAGGGACAGGGACACCGGTGCTCATGGAGGGTCCTCAGTGGCGTCCCCGAGGTGACACCGCGACACGGGGGTGGCACAGAGGTGGCAGTGGAGTGACAGTGACACCGGTGTTCATGGGGCGTCCTCAGAGCCTTCCCCGAGGTGACACCGTGACACGTGGGGACATTGGGGTGGCAGGGGGGTGTCAGGGACACCGGTGCTCATGGAGAGTCCTCAGTGGCGTCCCCGAGGTGACACCGTGACACGGGGTGGCAGGGGGGTGACAGTGATACCGGTGTCCATGGGGGGTCCTCAGTGGTGTCCCCGAGGTGACACCGCGACACGGGGGTGGCACAGAGGTGGCAGTGGAGTGACAGTGACACCAGTGTTCATGGGGCGTCCTCAGAGCCTTCCCCGAGGTGACACCGTGACACGTGGGGACAGTGGGGTGGCAGGGGAGTGACAGTGACACCGGTGCTCATGGAGGGTCCTCAGTGGCTTCCCCGAGGTGACACCGTGACACTGGGGTGACAGGGGGGTGGCAGGGCAGTGACAGTGACACCGGTGTCCATGGGGAGTCCTCAGTGACTTCCCCGAGGTGACACCGTGACACTGGGGTGGCACAGGGGTGGCAGGGGGGTGACAGGGACACCGGTGTCCATGGAGGGTCCTCAGTGACTTCCCCGAGGTGACACCGTGACACGTGGGGACATCGGGGTGGCAGGGGGGTGACAGTGACACCGGTGTCCATGGAGGGTCCTCAGTGACTTCCCCGAGGTGACACCGTGACACGGGGGTGGCACAGGGGTGGCAGGGGGGGTGACATGGAGGGGTCAGGAGGTGACAGTGCCCAGCTGACCATGGAGGTTGGTGGCAGGGCTGTCCCATGATGACACAGGGGTGGCACAGGGAGGTGGCACGTGGTGACAATGTGGTGGCACCGGTGTCCCCAGCTGACCGTGGAGGTTGGTGGCAGGGCTGTCCCATGATGACACAGGGGTGGCACAGGGAGGTGGCACGTGGTGACAATGTGGCACCGGTGTCCCCAGCTGACCATGGAGGTTGGTGGCCGCTCCGAGTCCATCATGAAGCGCACGACGCTCGTGGCCAACACGTCCAACATGCCGGTGGCCGCCCGAGAGGCCTCCATCTACACCGGTGTGTGACAGGGACACGGGGACAGGGACATGGGGGTGTGACAGGGACATGGGGACAGGGACACGGGGGACAGGGACACGGGGGTGTGACAGGGACATGGGGACAGGGACACGGGGGTGTGACAGGGACACGGGGGACAGGGACATGGGGTGTGACAGGGACACGGGGGACAGGGACATGTGTGTGTGACAGGGACATGTGTGTGACAGGGGCACGGGGGTGTGACAGGGACATGGGGACAGGGACATGGGGGTGTGACAGGGACATGTGTGTGACAGGGGCACGGGGGTGTGACAGGGACACTGGGGACAGGGACACGGGGGTGTGACAGGGATAACGCTGTCCTTGTGTGTGTGACAGGAGTGTCACACAGGGATCACGCTGTCCCTCACGTGTGACACGTGTGACACCTTGCACACCCTCATGTCACAGGGATCACACTGTCCCTCACACGTGTCAGTGTCACACAGGGATCACGCTGTCCCTCACGTGTGACACGTGTGACACCCCTTGCACACTTGTGTGTGACAGGGATCACGCTGTCCCTCACACGTGTCAGTGTCACACAGGGATCACGCTGTCCCTCACGTGTGACACTTTGCACACTCGTGTGACAGGGATCACGCTGTCCCTCACGTGTGACACTTTGCACACCCGTGTGACAGGGATCACGCTGTCCCTCACACGTGTCAGTGTCACACAGGGATCACGCTGTCCCTCACGTGTGACACGTGTGACACTTTGCACACTCGTGTGACAGGGATCACGCTGTCCCTCACGTGTGACACTTTGCACGCTCGTGTGACAGGGATCACGCTGTCCCTCACGTGTGACACGTGTGACACTTTGCACACTCGTGTGACAGGGATCACGCTGTCCCTCACACGTGTCAGTGTCACACAGGGATCACGCTGTCCCTCACGTGTGACACTTTGCACACTCGTGTGACAGGGATCACGCTGTCCCTCACGTGTGACACTTTGCACACTCGTGTGACAGGGATCACGCTGTCCCTCGTGTGTGACACCTTGCACACTCGTGTGACAGGGATCACGCTGTCCCTCACACGTGTCAGTGTCACACAGGGATCACGCTGTCCCTCACGTGTGACACTTTGCACACTCGTGTGACAGGGATCACGCTGTCCGAGTATTTTCGGGACATGGGATTGCACAGCTGCCTCCTGGCCGACTCCACCTCGCGCTGGGCCGAGGCGCTCCGGGAGATCTCAGGGCGCCTGGCGGAGATGCCGGCAGGTGAGACCCCAAAATCCCGGGAATTCCGGGAAAAACGGGACCCCGGGGAATGGGGAGGGGTCAAGGGACCCCCAAATCCTGGGATTGGGGACCCCAAAATCCCGGGAATTCCGGGCAAAACGGGACCCCAGGGAATGGGAACAGGTTGAGGAACCCCCAAATCCTGGGATTGGGGACCCCAAAATCCCGGGAATTCAGGGCAAAATGGAGCCTTGGGGAATGGGGAGGGGTTGAGGGACCCCCAAATCCTGGGATTGGAAACCCCAAAATCCCGGGAATTCAGGGAAAATGGGACCCCGGGGAATGGGGAGGGGTCAAGGAACCCCCAAATCCTGGGATTTGAGACCCCAAAATCCCGGGAATTCCGGGCAAAATGGGACCTCAGGGAATGGGGAGGGGTCAAGGAACCCCCAAATCCTGGGATTGGGGACCCCAAAATCCTGGGAATTCAGGGCAAAATGGGACCTCAGGGAATGGGGAGGGGTCAAGGAACCCCCAAATCCTGGGATTGGGGACCCCAAAATCCTGGGAATTCAGGGAAAATGGGACCTCAGGGAATGGGGAGGGGTTGAGGGACCCCCAAATTCTGGGATTTGAGACCCCAAAATCCTGGGAATTCCGGGCAAAATGGAGCCTTGGGGAATGGGGAGGGGTCGAGGGACCCCCAAATCCTGGGATTGGGGACCCCAAAATCCCGGGAATTCAGGGAAAATGGGACCCCAGGGAACGGGGAGGGGTTGAGGAACCCCCAAATCCTGGGATTGGGGACCCCAAAATCCCGGGAATTCAGGGCAAAATGGAGCCTTGGGGAATGGGGAGGGGTTGAGGGACCCCCAAATCCTGGGATTGGAAACCCCAAAATCCCGGGAATTCAGGGAAAATGGGACCCCGGGGAATGGGGAGGGGTCAAGGAACCCCCAAATCCTGGGATTTGAGACCCCAAAATCCCGGGAATTCCGGGCAAAATGGGACCTCAGGGAATGGGGAGGGGTCAAGGAACCCCCAAATCCTGGGATTGGGGACCCCAAAATCCTGGGAATTCAGGGCAAAATGGGACCTCAGGGAATGGGGAGGGGTCAAGGAACCCCCAAATCCTGGGATTGGAAACCCCAAAATCCCGGGAATTCAGGGAAAATGGGACCCCAGGGAACGGGGAGGGGTCGAGGGACCCCCAAATCCTGGGATTGGGGACCCCAAAATCCCGGGATTTGGGGGGTGAAGGGGCCTGAACACACGAGGAGGAGCTGCCGGACCCCCAGAGGGGCCCTGGGGCATGGGGGTGACAGGGGGTGACAGCCGTGTCCCCAGGGGGTGACAGCAGGTCCTGGGGGTGACAGGGGGTGACAGCCGTGTCCCCAGGGGGGTGACAGCAGGTCCTGGGGGTGACAGCCAGTCTTGGAGGTGACAGCTGTGTCCCCAGGGGGTGACAGCAGCTCCTGGAGGTGACAGGGAGTGACAGCCATGTCCCTGGAGAGGTGACAGTCGTGTCCGTAGGGGTGACAGCCGTGTCCCTGTGGGTGACAGTGGTGTCCCCAGGGTGACAGCTGTGTCCCCAGAGGTGACAGCGGTGTCCCCAGGGGTGACAGCCGTGTCCCCAGGGAGGTGACAGTGGTGTCCCCAGGGGTGACAGCGGTGTCCCTGTGGGTGACAGTGGTGTCCCCAGGGTGACAGCCGTGTCCCCAGGGAGGTGACAGTGGTGTCCCCAGGGGTGACAGCGGTGTCCCTGTGGGTGACAGTGGTGTCCCCAGGGTGACAGCCGTGTCCCCAGAGGTGACAGCCGTGTCCCTGTGGGTGACAGCGGTGTCCCCAGGAGGTGACAGCTGTATCCCCAGAGGTGACAGCGGTGTCCCCCCGCAGACAGCGGTGTCCCCAGTGTGACAGCGGTGTCCCCAGGGGTGACAGCGGTGTCCCTGTGGGTGACAGCGGTGTCCCCGTGGGTGACAGCGGTGTCCCCAGGGAGGTGACAGCGGTGTCCCCAGGGAGGTGACAGTGGTGTCCCCAGGGTGACAGCCGTGTCCCTGTGGGTGACAGCGGTGCCCCCGTGGGTGACAGCGGTGTCCCCAGGGTGACAGTGGTGTCCCCGTGGGTGACAGCCGTGTCCCCAGGGGTGACAGCCGTGTCCCCAGGAGGTGACAGTGGTGTCCCCAGAGGTGACAGCAGTGTCCCCAGGGAGGTGACAGCGGTGTCCCCCCGCAGACAGCGGGTACCCCGCGTACCTCGGGGCCCGCCTGGCCTCGTTCTACGAGCGCGCGGGGCGGGCGCGGTGCCTGGGGACCCCCGAGCGCGAGGGCAGCGTCAGCATCGTCGGAGCGTGAGTGTCACCATGTCCCCGTGTCACCATGAGTGTCACCATGTCACCATGAGTGTCCCCATGTCCCCGTGTCACCATGAGTGTCCCCATGTCCCCTTGTGTGTCCCCATATCCCCATATCCCCATGTCCCTGTGAGTGTCCCCATGTCCCCGTGTCACCATGTCCTCATGTCACCATGTCCCCGTGAGTGTCCCCATGAGTGTCCCCGTGTCCCCATGAGTGTTCCCATGTCCCTGTGAGTGTCCCCATGTCCCCGTGAGTGTCCCCATGTCCCCGTGTCACCATGAGTGTCACCATGTCCCCTTGTGTGTCCCCATATCCCCATATCCCCATATCCCTGTGTCACCATGTCACCATGAGTGTCACCATGTCACCATGAGTGTCACCATGTCCCTGTGTCCCCATGTCCCCGTGAGTGTCCCCATGTCCCTGTGAGTGTCCCCATGTCCACGTGATTGTCCCCGTGTCCCCATGTCCCCGTGTCCCCATGTCCCTGTGAGTGTCCCCATGTCCCTGTGAGTGTCCCCATGTCCACGTGATTGTCCCTGTGAGTGTCCCCATGTCCCCATGTCCCTGTGAGTGTCCCCATGTCCCTGTGTCACCATGTCCTCATGTCACCATGTCCCCGTGAGTGTCCCCATGAGTGTCCCCACGTCCCTGTGAGTGTCCCCATGTCCCCATGAGTGTCCCCATGTCCCCGTGTCACCATGTCCTCATGTCACCATGTCCCCTTGTGTGTCCCCATGAGTGTCCCCATGTCCCCGTGTCCCCGTGAGTGTCCCCATGTCCCCGTGTGTGTCCCCATGTCCCCATGAGTGTCCCCATGAGTGTCCCCTTGTGTGTCCCCATGAGTGTCCCCATGTCCCCGGGGAGGGGACAAGGGCAGGGGGACCCCCCCGTGCACCCCCAGCTCACCCGGCCCCCCGCAGGGTGTCCCCCCCCGGAGGGGACTTCTCGGATCCTGTCACCTCGGCCACGCTGGGGATCGTGCAGGTGAGGGGACACGGGGACACCGGGGACAGAGGGGACACGGGGGACACTGGGTGACCCGGGGTGACAGTGGGTAACAGTGGGTGACCCGGGGGTGACCCAGGGTGACCCGGGGGTGACACCAGGTGACCCGGTGTGTCACTGGGTGACCCGTGGGTGTCTTGAAGGTGGCAGTGGGTGACCCTGGGTGCCCCGGGGTGACACTGGGTGACCCTGGGGTGACCCTGGGTGCCCCGGGGTGACCCTGGGTGACCCTGGGTGACACGGGGTGACACGGGGTGACTCGAAGGTGACCCTGGGTGACACGGGGTGCCCCGGGGTGACACGGGGTGACCCGAGGGTGACAGTGGGTGACCCGAGGGTGACCCTGGGTGACAATGGGTGCCCCGGGGTGCCCCGGGGTGACCCGGGATGACAGTGGGTGACCCGAGGGTGACCCGAGGGTGACCCTGGGTGACACTGGGTGCCCCGGGGTGACACTGGGTGACCCGGTGTGACCCTGGGTGACTCGAAGGTGACACCGGGTGACCCTGTGTGCCCGTGTCAGGTGTTCTGGGGGCTGGACAAGAAGCTGGCTCAGCGCAAACATTTCCCCTCGGTGAACTGGCTCATCTCCTACTCGCGCTACCTGCGGGCGCTGGAGCCGCACTACGAGCGCGCCCACCCCGAGCTGCCCGCGCTGCGCGACCGCGCCCGCCGCATCCTGCAGGAGGAGGAAGAGCTGGCTGAGATCGTGCAGCTCGTGGGAAAGGTGCGAGTGGGGTTTATGGGGTCTCTGGGGTCTAGGATGTGGGGTATGGGATGTGGGATATGGGGTTGGGGTCTGGGATGTGGGATATGGGATGTGGGGTCTGGGATCCTACAGGAGGAGGAGGAGCTGGCTGAGATTGTGCAGCTCGTGGGAAAGGTGGGACTGGGGTTTGTGGGGTCTCTGGGGTCTGGGATGTGGGGTTGGGGTCTGGGATGTGGGGTCTGCGATGTGGGATGTGAGATATGGGATATGGGGTTGGGGTCTGGGATGTGGGGTCTGGGATCCTACAGGAGGAGGAAGAGCTGGCCGAGATCGTGCAGCTCGTGGGAAAGGTGGGATTTGGGGGTTTGTGGGGTTTGTGGGGTTTTTGGGATGTGGGATATGGGATGTGGGGTCTGGGATCCTGCAGGAGGAGGAGGAGCTGGCCGAGATCGTGCAGCTCGTGGGAACGGTGGGATTGCGGTGTTTGTGGGGTCTCTGGGGTCTGGGATGTGGGGTTGGGGTCTGGGATCCTGCAGGAGGAGGAGCTGGCTGTGGTGCAGTTTGTGGGCAAGGTGGGATTGGGATTTATGGGGTTTTTGGAGTTTATAGGGTCTATGGGGTCTGGGATGTGGGATATGGGATCCTGCAGGAGGAGCAGGCTGGCCATGGTGCAGCTCGTGGGCAAGGTGGGATCCGTGGGGCTGGGACTGATGGGATATGGGATATGGGAAGTGGGGTCCAGGATGTGGGGTCTGGGATGTGGGATGTGGGGTCTGGGATGTGGGATGTGGGGTCTGGGATGTGGGGGTCAGGGATGAGGGCTCCGGGAAGGGGTCCTGGCGTGGGCAGTGCCGGGACCCCGCTGTCCCCCGCAGGCGTCGCTGGCCGAAGGTGACAAAGTGACGCTGGAAGTGGCCAAACTGCTCAAGGACGATTTCCTGCAGCAGAACGGATACTCGGCCTACGACCGGTACCGGGACCCCCGGGACCCCCAACCCTGACCCCAACCCTGACCCCAAACCCTGACCCAAAACCCTGACCCAAAACTGTGACCCCAAACCTGACCCCAACCCTGACCCCAAACCCTGACCCCAAACCCTGACCCCAAACCCTCACCCCAAACCCTCACCCCCAGCTCTGACCCCAACCCTGACCCCAAAACCTGACCCAAAACTGTGACCCCAAACCTGACCCCAACCCCTGACCCCAACCCCTGACCCCCAAACCTGACCCCAACCCCTGACCCCAACCCCTGACCCCCAACCCTGACCCCAAACCCTGACCCCCAACCCTGACCCCAATGCCTGACCCCAACCCTGACCCCCCAACCCTGACCCCCAAACCCTGACCCCCAACCCTGACCCCCAACCCTGACCCCAAACCCTGACCCCCAACCCTGACCCCCAACCCTGACCCCCAAACTCCCTCCCTGAGCCTCCAAATCTTGCACCCTGACCCCCCCAGACCCTCCCTGAGCCCCCTGGGACCCCCCAAAGTTCTGCCTCTTCTACAACACCATGGGCATGCTGCACCCTGATCCCCCAAACCCCCCACCCTGACCCCCCAGATCCCCCCAAAACCCCCACCCTGACCCCCCCAGACCCTCCCTGAGCCCCCGGGACCCCTCCCCAGGTTCTGCCCGTTCTACAAGACCGTGGGCATGCTGCACCCTGACCCACCCTAATCCCCTTTAACCCCCTCCTGACCCCCCAAAACCTCCCACCCTGAGCCCCCAGACCCTCCCTGACCCCCCGGGACCCCTCCCCAGGTTCTGCCCGTTCTACAAGACCGTGGGCATGCTGCACCCTGAGACCCCCAACCTCCTCCTGACCCCCCTAATCCCCTCCCTGACCCCCCAGATCCCCCCAAACCCCCATCCTGACCCCCCCAGACCCTCCCTGACCCCCCGGGACCCCTCCCCAGGTTCTGCCCGTTCTACAAGACCGTGGGCATGCTGCACCCTGAGACCCCCAACCCCCTCCTGACCCCCCTAATCCCCACCCTGACCCCCCAGATCCCCCCAAATTCCCTACCCTGACCCCTCAAACCCCCCACCCTGATCCCCCCAGACCCTCCCTGACCCCCCGGGACCCCTCCCCAGGTTCTGCCCGTTCTACAAGACCGTGGGCATGCTGCAGAACCTGGTCACCTTCTACGAGCTGGCTCGGGGGGCGGTGGAGGGCGCGGGCCCCGAGGAGCAGCGTGTCACCTGGGCCACCATCCGCGAGGGGCTCGGGGACATCCTGTACCGCCTGAGCGCCATGAAGTTCAAGGTGGGGGGCCCGGGGGGGCGAGACCCCCGTGGGAGGGGTCCTAGGGGAAGGTTAAGGGGGGTGGGGGTCCCAGCTGAAGGTTAAAGGGGGGAAAGGGGTGAGGGAACCCTGCTGGGGGGGTCCCACATAAAGGTTAAAGGTGGGGAGGGGGTGTCAGACCCTCCCTGGGGGTCCCACGTGGAGGTTAAAGGTGGGGAGGGGGTGTCAGACCCTCCTGGGGTTCCCACGTGGAGGTTAAAGGTGGGGAGGGGGTGTCAGACCCTCCCTGGGGGTCCCTTCTGAGGGGTAAAGGTGGGGAGGGGGTGTCAGACCCTCCCTGGGGGTCCCAGCTGAAGGTTAAAGGTGGGGTTGGGGGGCGAGATCCCCACTGGGGGGGATTTAAGGGAAGGTTAAAGGGGGGGGGAAGTGGGGGCAGAGACCCCCGTGGGGGGGGTCCTGGGTGGGTCAGGGGGGCGAGACCCCCATTGGGGAGGGGTCCCGTGTGAAGGGGGGGAGGGGGGACACCCCTGGGGGGGGGACAGGGGGTGACCCCGCTGTGTCCCCGTGTCCCTCGTGACGGGGGGGGGGGGGGGGCCGTGACCCCATTTGGGGGTCCCGCAATAAACCCCGGGTGGATTTTTGGGGTGGGGGTGCCCCGGGGGGTGTCCGGGGTGACCCCCGCGTGTCGCCCGCGTGTCGCCCGTGTCGCCAGGACCCGGTGAAGGACGGCGAGGAGCAGATCCTGGCGTCCTACGCGCAGCTCCAGGAGGAGATGGTGGCGGCCTTCCGCAACCTGGGGGACTGAGGGGGACACCGGGGGGGACACCGGGGGGACAGAGGGGGACACCGGGGGGACAGAGGGGGACACCGGGGGACACCGGGGGGACACCGGGGGGACAGAGGGGGACACCGGGGGGACAGGATGGGGGATACCGGGGGGACACCGGGGGGATACCGTGGGGACACCGTGGGGACAGGATGGGGGACACCGGGGGGACAGGAGCGGGGACACCGTGGAGGGGTCCGGACACCGTGGGGGGGTCAGGACAGGATTGGGGACACCATGGGGACAGGATTGGGGACACCATGGGGACAGGATTGGGGGGGTCAGGACAGGACTGGGGGGTCCCCCCGGGGTCCCGAATAAAGGGCCGGTGGTGGCACTCGAGCTCCGGGTGTGGCTTTCGCGAGCACGGCGGGAGCGCCCGGTGTCCCCCCCCGGGCGGGTGACACTGAGGGGTGGCACTGGGGGGAGGACATCGAGGGAGTGGCACTGGGGGGAGTGACATTGAGGGGGTGACATCGAGGGGGTGGCACTGGGGGGGTGACATTGAGGGAGTGGCACTGGGGGGGGTGACATTGAGGGGGTGGCACAGAGGGGGTGGCACTGGGGGGGTGACATTGAGGGGGTGACATCGAGGGGGTGGCACTGGGGGGGTGACATCGAGGGGGTGGCACTGGGGGGGGTGACATTGAGGGGGTGACATCGAGGGGGTGGCACTGGGGGGGTGACATCGAGGGGGTGGCACTGGGGGGGGTGACATTGAGGAGGTGACATCGAGGGGGTGGCACTGGGGGGGGGTGACATTGAGGAGGTGACATTGAGGAGGTGGCACTGGGGGGGGTGACATTGAGGAGGTGACATTGAGGGGGTGACATTGAGGGGGTGGGACTGGGGGGGGTGACATTGAGGAGGTGACATCGAGGGGGTGGCACTGGGGGTCCCTTCCTGCGCCGGGGGGCCCGGGGGCGGTGATGGGGTGGGGGTGGGGTTGGGCTGTTGCGACATCGGGGGACAGGAACACCCTGAGAGGGTGGGGGGGGGCCACACCCTGGGGGGGGGACAGGGACACCCGGGGAAGGGGGGACACAAGCAGGGGGGGACACGGGGGTGACAGGGACACCCCGGATGGGACATGGGGACACCTCGTGTGGGACACGGGGGTGACAGGGACACCCTGGGGGTCCGGGGGGCTCTGGGGACTCACAGGGTGCAGGGTTTGGGGTGCCGGGGGGGGCTGCGGGACTCGGAGCTGTGGGAGATGTCGCTGTCCCCATCCTTGTCCCCTCCCTTGTCCCCACCCGTGTCCGGAGCTGCGCTGGGGATGGTCCCCGAGTGTCCCTCGGTGGCCACTCCGCGGTGACAGTCCCCGCAGTGTCCCCGGGGGCTCTGCAGGATTTAGGGGTGCAGCCCCCCCCTCTCCCCCCCAAGGCACCCCCTGCAGCCCCCCCTGCTCCGGCATCGTCACCATTGTCACCGTCATTGTCACCGTCATCATTGTCACCGCCATTGTCACCACTGTCCTCCTGCTGCCACCGGCCCGCGGGCACTGACACCTGTGTCGGTCCCCAGTGTCCCCAGTGTCCCATCCCAGTGTCCCTGCTGTCCCCACGTCCCCTCTCCAGCCGGGTCCGGGCTGGCCCTGCCCGCGGGGATGTCACCCGCTGTCCCCAAGGCGCTGTCGCGACCCGTCTGTGTCGCTGTCCCCCCTCCCCCGCGGTGTCACCCGGCTGGGGACAAGCTCGTGCCACCTCGCTCGTGCCACCTCAGCAGCCACCCAGAGCCTTCCCCCTTTGTGTCCCCAACAATGGCAGGGCCACGTGCCAGGGGCCCTGTCCCCTCCCGGGGGACAGCGCGGGGACACGGGGGGGACAGGTGGCCATGGGGCAGCGACACAGCGGCTGCTGAAGGCGGGTGAGTGCCGGGGGGAATGTCCCCGATGTCCCCAATGTCCCCACCCCTGGGTCCCCTTTCCGGTGTCCCCCTCCTCTGCAGAGGGTCCCCGTGTCCCCAGAGGTGCCACCCCCGTGTAGCCCCTAACCCCAGGAATGTCCCCATGGGTGTCCCCAACATCCCCCGGAGATGCCACCCCCACGTAGCCCCACGGCTGTCCCCACGCTGTCCCCACGCTGTCCCCACGCTGTCCCCGTGCCCCTCAGAGATGTCCCCAGGGCTGTCCCCGCGTTCCCCAGAGATGTCCCTCCCCACTCCTGTCTTCGTGTCCCTGTCGCTGTCCCCGTGTCCCCACGCTGTCCCCGTGTCCCCACGCTGTCCCCACGCTGTCCCCGTGTCCCCACGTTGTCCCCGTGTCCCCACTGTTGTCCCCGTGTCCCCACACTGTCCCCACTGTTGTCCCCGTGTCCCCACGCTGTCCCCACGCTGTCCCCGTGTCCCCGCAGGGATGCCGGTGGCCGGGGGGCTGCTGTGCGGGGCCAGTGGCCTGGCCCTGCTGGTGGCCGCCACCGCCACCCATTTCTGGGTGCAGCGCCGGGCTCCGGGGGGCACGGCCAGCCTGGGGCTGTGGCACGGCTGCCTCGGGGGACAGTGCCACCCCCACGCCACCACCCCAGGTACGCCCGGGGGCTCCAGCAGGGCGGCAATTTGGGGAGGGGTCCATCCCTGCACTGAGCCGTCCCCAAAATCCCCCCCCCGCGGTGTCCCCTGGGGGTGTCCCCGGTGTCCCCTCCCCTCGCGAGTAACCCACGACCCCAGAATTGTCCCCACGGGTGTCCCCACGCAGGGTGGGTATTTGGGGGGGGGGGGTCACCCCGCGTGTCCCCGCGGTGTCCCCAAGCCGTGTCCCCCTCCCCAGCCCTCCTGGAGGCCACGCGGGTGCTGATGCTGCTCTCGGTGGTCGCCGCCGCCGCCGGTCTCGCCCTGGGCGTGTCCGTGGGGACCGGCGGGGGCCGGCGGGCGCGGGCACGAGTGGCCGGGGCCACCCTGCTGCTGGCGGGTACGTGGGGACACAGGGGACACCCGAGGGGGTTTGGGGACTGTCCCCATGGCTGGGCTGAGCGGGGACGGGGCTCGGCTGGGTGAGAATTTTTGCCCGATCGGCCCCGGTCCCGCCCGGTCCCGCCCGGCCAGGCTCAGCCCGGAGTCCCCCGGTGGCTCCCGGTTCCGCCCGGTTCCGCCCGGAGGGACCCGCGGAGGCTCTGCCCGGGCTGTCCCTGGGGTTTGGGGACTGTCCCCATGGCTGGGCCGAGCGGGGCCGGGGCTCGGCTGGGTGGGAATTCGGGGGGCAGCAGCGAGCGGAGCCCCCCGGGCTGAGCCCCCCGCGCCCCCCAGGGCTGCTGGCGCTGCTGGGGCTCGGGCTGGGCTCGGGGGGGAGCCTGGAGCTGCTGGGGCCGCTCCGCAGCTCCTGGAGCTTCTCCTGGTCCTTCATGCTGGGCTGGGCGGGAGCGGCGCTGCTGGGCTCGGCAGGTACCGGGGAACGGGGGGGCGGGATTTGGGGTGCGGGATTGGGGTGCGGGATTGGGGGTACGGGGGATTGGGGGTACGGGATTGGGGGTACGGGAATGGGGGACCGGGATTGGGGTGCGGAACTGGGGATCAGGGGGATTGGGGTCAGGGGGATTGGGGTGCGGGATTGGGGTGCGGGAATGGGGTGCGGGATTGGGGGGTGCGGGATTGGGGTCAGGGGGATTGGGGTGCGGGATTGGGGTCAGGGGGATTGGGATCAGGGGGATTGGGGGGTGCGGGATTGGGGTCAGGGGGATTGGGGGGTGCGGGATTGGGGTGCGGGATTGGGGTCAGGGGGATTGGGGGGTGCGGGATTGGGGTGCGGGATTTGGGATCAGGGGGATTGGGGGTACGGGAATGGGGGACCGGGATTGGGGTGCGGGATTGGGGTCAGGGATTGGGGTCGGGGGATTGCGGGTGCGGGATTGGGGTCAGGGGGATTACGGGTACGGGTTTTGGGGTACGGGATTGGGGTGCGGGAATGGGGTGAGGGAATGGGGTGCGGGAATGGGGTGCGGGATTGCAGGTGCGGGATTGGGGCACGGGGGATTACGGGTACGGGTTTTGGGGTACGGGATTGGGGTCAGGGGGATTGGGGTGCGGGATTGGGGATGCGGGATTGGGGATGCGGGATTGGAGGACACGGGGATTGGGGGGTCGGGGGATCGGTGGGATCAGGGAATTGGGGGAGCACGGGAAGGGGGGGGCACAGGGACGGGGGTGTTCAGGATATTGGGGGGGGAACGGGAATTGGGGCGCTCCCAGGGATCGGAGGGATCAGGGGATTGGGGGGGTGTCACGGGAATTTGGGGTCAGGGGGATCGGGGGTCGGGGGATCGGGGGGTTCAGGATATTGGGGGTGTCACGGGAATTTGGGGTCAGGGGGATCGGGGGGTTCAGGATATTTGGGGTGTCACAGGAATTGGGGGCTCCATCCCCACTCGGGCTCTGCAGTGGGTGGGATATCGCCTCCCCCTCCCCATTTTTTTGGGGTAATTTTGGGGTTCCCAAATCCGTTCCTCAGCCCCCCAAGCCCCCCCATTTTACTCACCCCCCACCCCTCAGGGCTTTTCCACCTTTGTGCCGCTTCCAAGGATCCGTCCCCGCAGAGCTCCGAAGTTGGGGAGTCCTGAGGGGTCCTGGGAGGGGGGTCCCCGCTTCCCCCCTCTCAATTTTGGGGTCCCCCGGGTGTGGTCACTGCTGTGCTGAGCTGGCTCCGGCCTCTGCTGATCCCCCGCCCTCCCCTTTCCCGTTTTTCCCCCTTTTTCACCAATTTTGCTGTGCCAATAAATGCCGCCCCCCACCCCCCAAACTCCCCGTGGGTTTCCCTGTGGGGTCCGGGGGAATTTGGGGATCCCAAAACTTTTGGGGGTGTCGGTGACAGCCCCCAGCCCCCCCTCCCCAGGTGTGGGAAGGACTGGGATATGGTGGGGGGCAAATGGGAAGGATTTGCGGGGCACTGGGAGCACTGGTGAGGGGCGGGAATGGACTGGGAGGGATACGAGAGGCACTGGGGGGCACTGGGAGGGACATGGGGGGGTCACTGGGAGCACTGGGAGAGACATGGGGAGGTCACTGGGAGCACTGGGAGAGACATGGGGAGGTCACTGGGAGCACTGGGAGGGACATGGGGGCACTGGGGGTGCCATGGAGGGTTACTGGGAGCACTGGGAGGGATATGAGAGGCACTGGGGGGCACTGGGAGGGACATGGGGGGGTCACTGGGAGCACTGGGAGAGACATGGGGGGCACTGGGAGGGACATGGGAGCACTGGGGGTGCCATGGGGGTGTCACTGGGAGCACTGGGAGCACTGGTGAGGAGCGGGAATGCACTGGGAGGGATACGAGAGGCACTGGGGAGCACTGGGGGTGCCATGGGGGGGTCACCGGGAGCACTGGGAGAGACATGGGGGGCACTGGGAGCACTGGGGGGGCCATGGGGGTGTTACTGGGAGCACTGGGAGAGACATGGGGGGCACTGGGAGGGACATGGGGGCACTGGGGGTGCCATGGGGGGGTCACTGGGAGCACTGGGGGTGCCATGGGGGGGGTCACTGGGAGCACTGGGAGTGCCATGGGGGTCACTGGGAGCACTGGGAGTGCCATGGGGGGGTCACTGGGAGCACTGGGGGTGCCATGGGGGGGTCACTGGGAGCACTGGGGGTGCCATGGGGGGGTCACCGGGAGCACTGGGGGTGCCATGGGGGGGTCACTGGGAGCACTGGAGGTGCCATGGGGGGGTCACTGGGAACACTGGAGGTGCCATGGGGGGGTCACTGGGAGCACTGGGAGCGCCCCCGCCGTCCCCGCTCCCCCCGTGCCGGGTGTGGCCCCACCGCTCCCCCCGCGGCCATCGCCGCTTTAAGGCCGCGCCCTCGGCCCCGCCCCCGGCCGGACCTGCCGGACCGGTCCGCCCCGCCCTGCCCCGCCCCCGCCCCGCCCCCGCCCCGCCCCGGGCCCCGCCCCCGGCCCCGCCCCGGCCCCCCTGTCCCGTCCCGCACCGAGCGGCACCGGCCCCTCCGCCGCCACCGGCCCGGCTCGGCCCGATCCGCCCCGGTCCCGCCCGGTCCCGCCCGGCGCGGCCCGGCCAGGCTCAGCCCGGAGTCCCCCGGTGCGTCCCGGTGGCTGCCGGTGGCTCCCGGTTCCGCCCGGTACCGCCCGGAGGGACCCGCGGAGGCTCTGCCCGGGCTGTCCCGGTGGGTGCCGGTGGGGCCCGGTCCGGCCCGGATGGTGCTGGCCGGGGGCCGAGGCGCGCCGTGAGCCCGGAGCGCTCCGCATGGACCCCCGCGGGATGCGGCCCGGGGCGCCCGTCCTCCTCCTCACCTTCCTCCTCGGCGTTACCGGTAAGGCCCGGGCGGGACACGGGGGGACCGGGACCGGGACCAGGACACGGACAGACACCGGGACAGGCACCGGGACCGGGTCACGGACAGACACCGGGACCGGGTCACAGACAGACACCGGCTGTCCCGGCTGCCAGTCGGGACGGGGGTGGGGATGGCAGCGGCGGCACCGGCTCCCACGGGCGGGGGGAAACCGGCACCGAGGGGACCGGGGAGGGGACCGGGGACAGCCAGGGGCAAGTCCCGGGGGACACCGGCAGCCCCCGGAGGGGCGAACCGGGACCGGGGGGGCAGCGGCTCCCACGGGGGGGGTGGGGGTGAAACCGGGGTGGTGAGGGCGAAACCGGGACCGGGATAAGGAATCCGGGACCGGGATAAGGAATCCGGGACCGGGATAAAGAAACCGGGACCGGGATAAAGAAACCGGGACCGGGAGCAGCGGCGAGACCGGGGGGGGGAACCCACGAGCGGCGAGGGCGCGCGCACACGCGTGTGCAGGTGTGCGTGTGCAGGTGTGCGTGTGTGTGTGTGTGTTCGGGTGTGTGTTCAGGTGTGTGTGTGTGTTCAGGTGTGCGTGCGCGTGTGCGCGCTCGGTTGTGCACCTGCGGCCCCGCGCACCTGCGGCTCCGGGTGGCCGCGGGCGCGTTCCCGAGTGGCCGCGGGCGCGTTCCCGAGTGGCCGCGGGCGCGCTCCCGCGCCTCTCCGCGTGGGCTCCGCTCCCCCACCCCCCGTTTCGGGGCGCGGACCCCCCTGGGGACGGAGGGACCGTGGGAACAGCGACACCGGGGTGCCCGGGGGGGGTCCCGCCCCTCCCCCATTGTCCCCAACCCCCCCCCTCCGTTTTGGGGGTCCCCCCTGGAGCTGTTCCGCGCAGGATGGGGGAGGGGGGGGTCCCCTGCTCTGCGCCTCTCGCCGTGCCTCAGTTTCCCCTCGGGAGCCGTGGGAACGGGCTGGGGAGCACCCCCCACCCCCGCGGGTCGCTCTGGGGGGTGCCGCCCCCTCCCCACTCCCCACGCGGGACTCGCACCCCACCTTGGGGGCTCGGGGTGGGGGCTCGGGGGGGTCCCCGCGGCCGCCGCCCCCGGAGCCCCGCGGGGGCGGGGGGTTCCCACGGGGGTGCGGGGGGTTCCCACGCGCGCGTGAGCGATTCTTTTGGGGTGGGGGGGGTCCGTCCGTCCGTCCGTGTGTCCCCCCCCCCTCCCCCCCACGCGAGGGGTGAGGGGACAGGGGGTGACCCCGCACGTGCGCGCGCGACCCCGTGGGAAAAAACCGCACCCCGCGTCCTGGGGACCCCCGGGGGAGTTATGGGGGACCCCCCCCACCCCAGGACCCCCCCCCAGCACTCGGGACCCCCCCGGTCCCGGTTGCCGGGGCTGTTTTGCCCCCCCCGCCTCCCCCCCCGCGCGGCCGGGGCGTGGGGGCCGCGGGGCCGGTTCAGCCGGTTCCCCGCGCCCGTTCCCACGCGCCCGGGCCCCGCTGGGTGGGGACGCCCCGAGGGGGGAACCTCCCCACGGAACCCCGGAACCGCCCCCCGCCCCGCCGCTGCCGCCGCGACCCCCGCGGGACCCCCCCGGACCCCTCCAGGGACCCCCTCATCCCCCCCAACCTCCCCGTGCGCTCTGCGAGCGCTCTGGGGGAAACTGAGGCACGCGCGGGCGGCGGGCGCAATTAATGAAGGGGCTAATGAGGCTAATGAGGCTAATGAGTCGGGGGGTCCTTGGGGGGGGGGGTTGGGATGGTGGAGGGGATTTTGGGGATCCCCCGGGGGGCTCTGCGGGGGCGGCAGCGCGGGATCCGTCCCGGCCGGTTGGGCCGGACGGGCCGGCCCGGCCGCTTCTGGCGGCGGCGGCGGGGCGGGACACGCCCCCAGAGCTGCGGGACACGCCCCCTCCCCAAAAAATGCACCCCAAAAAATGCACCCCAAAAATGCACCCCCAAAAATGCAGCCCCAAAAAATGCACCCTAAAAATGAACCCCCAAAATGCGCCCCCAAAATTCACCCCCAAAAATGCAACCCCAAAAAATGCACCCCCAAAAATGCACCCCCAAAAATGCACCCCCAAAAATGCAGCCCCAAAAAATGCACCCTAAAAATGAACCCCCAAAATGCGCCCCCAAAATGCACCCCCAAAAATGCACCCCCAAAAATGCAACTACAAAATGCACCCCCAAAAATGCAACTACAAAATGCAACCCCAAAAATGCACCCCAAAAAATGCAGCCCCAAAAATGCAACTACAAAATGCAACCCCAAAAATGCAACCCCAAAACTTCACCCCCAAAACTTCACCCCCAAAACGCGCCCCCAAAAATGCGCCCCAAACCTCGCCTTCTCCATCAGCTCCCCCAAACCCGCTGATGGAACCCTGCACCCCAAATTCACAACGGCAAACCTGCCCCAAAAAAACCTCAGCCGGTCTCCAAAACTGCACCCCGAAAATGCACCCCGAAAAATGCACCCCCAAAACTGCCCCCCCAAAAATGCAGCTCAGCCCCTTCCGATCAGCCCCCAAACTTTCTCCCCAAATCCTGCACCCCAAACAAGGACCCCAAACCTGCCCCAAAAACCTCAGCCATCCCCCAGCATCTGCACCCCAAATCCTGCACCCCAAATCCTGCACCCCAAATCCCGCACCTCAATCCTGCACCCCAAACACGGCACCCCAAATCCTGCACCCCAAATCCTGCACCCCAAATCCTGCACCCCAAATCCTGCAATCCAAACACTGCACCCCAAATCCCGCACCTCAATCCTGCACCCCAAATCCTGCACCCCAAATCCTGCAATCCAAACACTGCACCCCAAATCCCAAATCCTGCACCCCAAATCCTGCACCCCAAATCCTGAAATCCAAACACCGCACTCCAAATCCCGCACCCCAAATCCTGAACCCCAAATCCCGCACCCCAAATCCTGAACCCCAAATCCTGCAATCCAAACACCGCGCTCCAAATCCCGCACCCCAAATCCTGAACCCCAAATCCCAAATCCCGCACCCCAAATCCTGCACCCCAAATCCTGCAATCCAAACACCGCACCCCAAATCCCAAATCCCGCACCCCAAATCCTGCACCCCAAACACTGCACCCCAAATCCCGCACCCCAAATCCTGCAATCCAAACACGGCACCCCAAATCCCGCACCCCAAATCCTGAACCCCAAATCCCGCACCCCAAACACGGCACCCCAAACTTCCAGCCAGCCCCCCAACCTGAACCCCAAATCCTGCAGGTGTGTCCAGGTGTGCCCAGGTGTGCCCAGGTGTGTGTGAGTGTGCACCTGAGCCCTGTGCAGGTGTGCCCAGGTGTGCCCAGGTGTGTGTGTGTGTGCACCTGAGCCCTATGCAGGTGTGCCAGGTGTGTCCAGGTGTGCCCAGGTGTGCCCAGGTGTGTGAGTGTGCACCTGAGCCCTGTGCAGGTGTGCCAGGTGTGCCCAGGTGTGCCCAGGTGTGTCCAGGTGTGCCCAGGTGTGTGTGTGTGTGCACCTGAGCCCTGTGCAGGTGTGCCAGGTGTGCCCAGGTGTGGTCTCACACCTTTGGTATCACACCTGGTGCCCACAGGTGACACAGGGGCCACACTGAGGTCCCCTCATGTCCTGCAGGTGGGGGCCAGGTGGAGGTGCCTGTACCCATGTACAGGTGTCACACTCAGGTGTCCCAGGTGTCACTCTCAGGTGTCCCAGGTGCCCCAGGTGTCACTCCCAGGTGCCCCAGTTGTGTCTCCCAGGTGTCCCAGGTGTCCCTCTCAGGTGTCCCAGGTGTCACTCGCAGGTGTCACTCGCAGGTGTCCCAGGTGTCCCTCTCAGGTGCCCCAGGTGTCCCAGGTGTCCCTCTCAGGTGCCCCAGGTGTCCCAGGTGTCCCAGGTGTCACTCCCAGGTGTCCCAGGTGTCCCAGGTGTCACTCCCAGGTGTCCCAGGTGTCCCTCTCAGGTGCCCCAGGTGTCCCAGGTGTCCCTCTCAGGTGCCCCAGGTGTCCCAGGTGTCCCTCTCAGGTGTCCCAGGTGCCCCAGGTGTCTCTCCCAGGTGCCCCAGGTGTCCCAGGTGTCCCTCCCAGGTGTCCCAGGTGTCCCTCTCAGGTGTCCCGTGTCCCGCAGGCGGGGGCCACGTGGAGGTGCCGCGCAGCGTGACGGCGGTGCTGGGGCAGGACGTGGTGCTGCCGTGCCGGTACCGGGCGCAGGAGCAGGAGCAGGTGGTGCAGGTGACGTGGCTGAAGCGCGGCGCGGGCGCGGGCGCCGAGGTGGCCGTGCTGAACCCGCAGCACGGGGAGCACGTCCAGGAGCCCTTCGCTGGCCGCGTCCTGCGCCACGGCCACGGCGGCCTGGAGGACGGCGACATCCTCCTGCGCAACGCCGTGCAGGGCGACGAGGGCGACTACGAGTGCCACCTCATCACCTTCCCCATGGGCAACTTCGAGGGACGGCTCACGCTCAGGGTGCTGGGTGAGCTGGGGACACGGGGACACGGGGACGGGGACACGGGGACAGCTGGGGATGGGGACATGGGGACAGCTGGGGACACGGGGACAGGGACATGGGGATGAGGGACAGGGACACGGGGACAGCTGGGGATGGGGACACGGGGACAGCTGGGGATGGGGACATGGGGACAGCTGGGGACACGGGGACAGGGACATGGGGATGAGGGACAGGGACACGGGGACAGCTGGGGATGGGGACATGGGGACACAGGGACAGGGACACGGGGACACAGGGTTGGGGACATAGGGGACAGGGACACGGGGACAGCTGGGGATGGGGACATGGGGACAGTGGGGCCAGGGACACGGGGACAGGGACACGGGGACAGCTGGGGATGGGGACATGGGGACAGGGATGTGGGGACAGGGACAGGGGGATGGGGACATGGGGACAGTGGGGCCAGGGACACAGGGACAGGGACATGGGGACAGCTGGGGACGGGGACATGGGGACAGGGGTGTGGGGACAGGGACATAGGGGACAGGGGGATGGGGACAGGGGACACAGGGACAGGGACACGGGGGACAGGGACATAGGGGACGGACATAGGGGCAGCCGGGGACAGGGACACAGGGACATGGGGATGGGGGACAGGGACACAGGGACAGCGGGCGGGGGACAGGGGACAGTGGGTGGGGGTCGCAGGGGACAGGGACACAAGGACAAGGACTCAGGGACAGGGACACGGGGACAGCTGGTGGGGGACAGGGGACACGGGGGACATGGGAGACACGGGGAACAGCGGATGTGGAGGACATGGGGCATAGGGGACACAGGGCACTTTGGGGACACGATGGACACTGGGGATGGGACATTTTGGGGACACAAGGGGCATTGGGGATGGGACACTGGGGACATGGGGGACACTGGGGATGGGGCTCTTTGGGGACACAATGGGCATTGGGGATGGGACATTTTGGGGACACAATGGGCATTGGGGATGGGACATTTTGGGGACACAATGGGCATTGGGGATGGGACATTTTGGGGACACAATGGGCATTGGGGATGGGACACTTTAGGGACATAATGGGCATTGGGGATGGGACATTTTGGGGACATGGGGGACACTGGGGATGGGACACTTTGGGGACACGATTTGCTCCATTGGGGATGGGGCACTTTGGGGACATGGGGGACACTGGGGATGAGCACTTTGGGGACACAATGGACACTGGGGATGGGGCACTTTGGGGACACAATGGGCATTGGGGATGGGGCACTTTGGGGACACGATTTGCATTGGGGATGGGACACTTTGGGGACACGATGGACACTGGGATGGGACACTTTGGGGACACAATGGGCATTGGGGATGGGACACTTTGGGGACACGATGGACACTGGGGATGGGACACTTTGGGGACATGGGGGACACTGGGGACATGTGGTGAGTGGAGAGGACACAACGGGCACTGGTGCCATGGGGGCCATGGAAGGCCCACGAAGGACACAGCACACACCGGTGCCACACCGCCCGCTCCGTCACCGTCACCGACGTCCCCACCGCCCTGTCCCCTCCGCAGTGCCACCGCTGCCCATCCTGAACCCGGGCCCGCCGCTGGAGGAGGGCCAGGGCCGGACGCTGGCGGCGTCGTGCACGGCCGAGGGCAGCCCGGTGCCGTCGGTGCGCTGGGAGACCGAGGTGCGCGGCACCAACGCCACGCGGCGCTCGGCCCACGCGCGCTCGGCCTCCGTCACCAGCGAGTTCTTCCTGGTGCCCGGGCGCAGCATGAACGGCAAGAGCCTCACCTGCGTGGTGGCACACCCCGGCCTGCGCCACGAGAAGAGGATCACGCACCTGCTCAGCGTCGCCTGTGCGCCACCGGGCACCGCCGGGGGGCGGGGGGACACGGGGGGTGACGGGGGGTGTGGGGGGTGTGGGTGGCATTGGGGACATGGAGGGTGTTGGGGACATGGAGGGCGTTGGGGACATGGAGGGCGTTGGGGACATGGAGGGTGTTGGGGACATAGAGGGTGTTGGGGACAGAGGGAGTGTTGGGGACATGGAGGGTGTTGGGGACAGAGGAAGTGTTGGGGACATGGAGGGTGTTGGGGACACGGAGGGTGTTGGGGACATGGAGGACCCTGGGGACATGGAGGGTGTTGGGGACATGGGGAGTGTGGAGAGCATGAGGGATGTGGGGTGGCATTGGGGACATGGAGGGTGTTGGGGACATGAAGGGTGTTGGGGACATGGAGGACCCTGGGGACATGGAGGGTGTTGGGGACAGAGGGTGTTGGGGACATGGAGGGTGTTGGGGACATGGAGGACCCTGGGGACATGGAGGGTGTTGGGGACATGGGGAGTGTGGAGAGCACGAGGGATGTGGGGTGGCATTGGGGACGTGGGGGGTGGCAGGGGACATGGGGTGTGATGGGTGTTGGGGACATGGAGGGTGTTGGGGACATGGAGGGTGTTGGGGACAGAGGGAGTGTTGGGGACATGGAGGGCATTGGGGACATGGAGGGTGTTGGGGACATGGGGAGTGTGGAGAGCATGAGGGATGTGGGGTGGCATTGGGGACATGGAGGGTGTTGGGGACATGGAGGACCCTGGGGACATGGAGGGTGTTGGGGACAGAGGGAGTGTTGGGGACATGGGGAGTGTGGAGAGCACGAGGGATGTGGGGTGGCATTGGGGACGTGGGGGGTGGCAGGGGACATGGGGTGTGATGGGTGTTGGGGACATGGAGGGTGTTGGGGACAGAGGGAGTGTTGGGGACATGGGGTCTGTGGAGGACACTGGGGACATGGAGGGTGTTGGGGACATGGAGGATGTTGGGGACACAGAGGACCCTGGGGACATGGAGGGTGTTGGGGACATCGTGGGCTCAGGGGACGTGGAAGGTGAGGGGGACATTGGGGACATGGGGGACATTGGGGACATGGAAATCGTGGGGAGCACTGGGGACATTGGGGACACTGGGCAGCTGGAGGGTGTTGGGGACATGGATGACACAGGTGACACTGGGGGACACTGCCATGGAGGACCTTGGGGACACTGAGGGTGGCACATTGGGCGTGGGGAGGATGAAGGACTCGGGGGGAACACCTTAGCCATGGGGGGCACAGCGGGGGTGGCGGGACCTTGTCCCCTGACTGTCCCCTGACTGTCCCCTGGGTGTCCCCTGAGTGTCCCCTCGGTGTCCCCATGTCCCCCAGACCTGTCGGACGCGTCGGTGCTGGGTCACACGGCCGAGTGGCAGGAGGGGATGGAGGGGGCGGCTCTGACCTGCCTGGGGGATGGCAACCCCCCCCCGACCTACAACTGGACACGGTGAGGCCACTGTCCCCTCCTGTCACCCACCCCCGCCATGGCACCCTGCCCTGGGTCCCCTCGGCCGTGTCCCCCTGTGTCCCCAGGGCACGGCTGTGTCACCGCCAGGGTCTGGAGCGTGTTCGTGTCCTTGTGGTGTCCCCTGCCCCAGCTTTGTCCCCGCTGTGTCCCCCTGACTGTGGCCATGTCCTGGCCATGTCCCACGGCCCTGCTGTGTCCCTGCCGTGTCCCCCTGTCCCTGCCACATACCCCTGTCCCTGCCACATCCTCCTGCTCCTGGGCTGTGTCCCCCATGTCCCTGTTGTGTCCCCATGTCCCTACAGTGTCCCCTGTCCCTGCGGTGTCCCCCTGTCCCTGCCGTGTCCCCCTGTCCCTGCCGCGTCCTCCTGCTCCTGGGCTGTCCCCGCCATGTCCCTACAGTGTCCCCTGTCCCTGTCACATCCCCTGTCCCTGCCACATCCGCCTGCTCCTGGGCCGTGTCCCCGTGCCCATGTCCCCACCATGTCCCCCATGTCCCTGTTGTGTCCCCATGTCCCTGCCACATCTCCCCACCGCCCAAATCCCTCGCCCCCGCCCGTCCCCGCCGTGTGGCTGTCCCCGCCCGTCCCCCCGGTGTCCCCCCCGGTGTCCCCGCCCGTCCCCGGTGCCGCCGTGGCTGTGCCCGGCAGTGCCGCGTGCCCGGACAGGCCCCGCGGTGCCCGGCTGGGCGTCACCCGTGGGAACCGGCACCGCCGCCTTTGATGCCACCGCCGCCACCGCCAGCAGCCCGCACGGGCAGGCAGCGGGTGGCACCGGGGGTGTCACTGAGGGTGGCACCGGGGGTGTGACAGGGGGGTGTCACTGAGGGTGTGACCGCGGGTGTGACAGGGGGCTGTCTCTGGGGGCTGTGACCAGGAGCTGTCATCGGGAACTGTCACCGGGGGCTGTGACCGGGGGTTGACACTGGGGGCTGTGACCGGGAGATGTCCCCAGGAGCTGTGACCCGAGGCTGTGACCGGGAGCTGACACCGGGAGCTGTCCCTGGGGGCTGTGGTCGGGGACTGTGACCGGGAGCTGTGACCGGGGACTGTCCCCAGGAGCTGTCCCCAGGGGCTGTCCCCAGGGTGTGACCGCAGGGTGTCCCCGCAGGGTGGACGCTCCGCTGCCCGCGGGGGTCAGGGCCAAGGGGGACACGCTGCTTTTCCAGCGGCCCCTGGCCGTGGCCGACGCCGGTGACTACGTGTGCCGAGTGTCCAACCGCGTGGCCGCCAAGGAGGCCCGGGCCAACGTCAGCATCCGGGGACGAGCCACAGGTGGGGACAGGGACAGTGGGGACACCTCCGAGGCCTGGGGGTGGCAGAAGGGAGAGGGTGTGGTGTGGGGAATGCTGGGCTCGGTTTCTCCATCTGTCTGTGTGTCCGTCTGTCTGTCCATTCATCTGACCATCCACTCGTCCATCCACTCATCTGTCCATCCATTCATCCACTCATCTATCCATCTGTCTGTCCACTCATCTGTCCACCCATCCATCCACCCACCCGTTCATTCATCTGCTTGTCCACCTGTCTGTCCATCCACCCACCTGTCCATCTCTCCATCCATTCATCCACTCATCTGTCCATCTGTCTGTCCACTCATCTGTCCATTCATCTGTCCACCCATCCATCCACCCGCCCATTCATTCATCTGCTTGTCCACCCGTCTGTCCATTCATCCATCTGTCCATCCATCCACCCACCCATTCATTCATCTGCTTGTCCACTCATCTGTCCATTCATCCATCTGTCCATCTGTCCATCCACCCATCCGTCCCTCCCTCCTCCTCTCCTCCCACCCTGTGCCCGTCCCACCCACGTCCATCCCTCTTCCACGCCCGTCCACTCATCGTGTGCTCATCCAGTCCTGCTTTACTCACTGCCTGCTCACCCGCCCTTCCCTTCCGTCCTGTCACCTGTCCCTGTGTCCCCTCACCCGCCCTTCTGTCACCTCACCTGTCCCTTCTGTCCCCTCACCTGTCCCTTCTGTCCCCTCACCTGTCCCTCTGTCCCCTCACCTGTCCTTCTGTCCCCTCACCCGCCCTTCTGTCCCCTCACCTGCCCCTGTGTCCCCTCACCCGCCCTTCTGTCCCCTCACCCACCTTTCTGTCCCCTCATCCGTCCCTCTGTCCCCTCACCTGTCCCTCTGTCCCCTCACCTGTTCTTCTGTCCCCTCACCTGCCCCTCTGTCCCCTCACCTGTCCTTCTGTCCCCTCACCCATCTGGTCATGCCTCCAGATTCCTGCTTATCCGTCCATCTGTCCATCTATCCATCTGTCCACCCATCCGTCTGTCCACCCATCCGTCTGTCCATCCGTCCGTCCCTCTGACGCCTCTTGCGGTCCATCCCCACCCACCGGTCACCCACCCACCATCCATGGACTTGTCCATCCACGGGCTTGTCCGTCTGTCCATCCACCCACCCCCGGATGTCCTTGTCAGTCCGTCTGATCATGGACACTCATCCCTCTGTCCGTCTGTCCATCCACCCACCCCCGGATGTCCGTGTCAGTCCGTCTGATCATGGACACTCATCCCTCTGTCCGTCTGTCCATCCACCCACCCCCGGATGTCCGTGTCAGTCCGTCTGATCATGGACACTCATCCCCCTGTCCGTCCGTCCATCCGCCCATCCATGGAATCATCCACCCATGGATGTCATCATCCATCTGTCCATCCATGGACTCGTCCGTCCATCCGTCCGTCCATCTGTCCATCCGTCCGCCCGCCCGCCTGTCCACCCCATCTCCCCCACCCCTTCTCTTCCCGCCTCGGGGTCTCTCTCTTTGGGTTGTCCCCACAATCCTGCTTGGGTTGTCCCCCCCAGCCCCCTTGGGGTGTCCCCACTTTGAGGTGTCCCCCACTTGGGGTGTCCCCCTGACCCTCTCTGGGGTCTGCTGTCTCTTTGGGGTGTCCCCCTGACCCTCTTTGGGGTGTCCCCCTGACCCTCTTTGGGGTGTCCCCCTGACCCTTTTTGAGGTCTCCCTCATCTTTGTGATGTCCCCCGACCCCTTTGAGATATTTCCTGTCCATGTGGTGTCCCCCTGACCTTCTTTGAAGCCTCGCCCTGTTTGGGGTGTCCCCCCGGTTTGGGGTGCCCCCCTTGGTACGGGGTGTTCCCCTTGGTTTGGGGTGTCCCCTGACCCCCGTGGGGTGTCCCCGTGGTTTGGGGTGTCCCCCTTGGTTTGGGGTGTCCCCCTGGTTTGGGGTGTCCCTTGACCCCCATGGGGTGTCCCCTTGGTTTGGGGTGTCCCCCCTGGTTTGGGGTGTCCCCCTGGTTTGGGGTGTCCCTTGACCCCCATGGGGTGTCCCCCTGGTTTGGGGTGTCCCCTTGGTTTGGGGTGTCCCCTGACCCCGCGGGGTGTCCCCTTGGTTTGGGGTGTCCCCCTTGGTTTGGGGTGTCCCCCTTGGTTTGGGGTGTCCCCTGACCCCGCGGGATGTCCCCCTTGGTTTGGGGTGTCCCCCCTGGTTTGGGGTGTCCCCTGACCCCGCGGGGTGTCCCTTGGTTTGGGGTGTCCCCCCGGTTTGGGGTGTCCCCTGACCCCGCGGGGTGCCCGCAGAGGACCCCGTGCGCCGCGTGGACCTGGTGTCGGCCTCGGTGGTGGTGGTCGGGGTGATCGCCGCCGTCCTGCTCTGTGTCCTCGTCATCGTCGTCGTGGTCATGACCCTGTACCACAAACGCAAGACACAGCGCATCTCCGAGAAGTAGTAAGGGAGGGGACACGGGGGGACACGGGGGGACACGGGGGGACACGGGGGACATGGGGACAAGGGTCAGTGGGAGACAGGATGGACATGGGGACATGGGGACACGGGGGGACACAGGGGACACGGGGGACAAGGGTCAGTGGGAGACAGGATGGACATGGGGACACGGGGACATGAAGGGACATGGGGGACATGAGGGACAAGGGTCAGTGGGAGACAGGATGGACACAGGGACATGGGGACATGGGGGGACACAGGGGACAGCGGGGACAAGGGTCAGTGGGAGACAGGATGGACATGGGGACACGGGGGGACATGGGGGACATGGGTCAGTGGGAGACAGGATGGACATGGGGACATGGGGACACGGGGACATGAAGGGACATGGGGGACATGAGGGACAAGGGTCAGTGGGAGACAGGATGGACACGGGGACATGGAGGGACATGGGGGACACATGGGGACGTAGGGGGCATGGTGGGGACGTGGGATAGACACAGAGGACATGGCAGGATGTGAGGGACACAGGGGACACAGGGACATGGGGGACACAGGGACACAGGGTACACGGGACACAGGGGACAAGGGGGACACAGGGGACACCAGGGACACAGGGGATGTGGAACACAAAGGGGGCCATGAGGGGACATGGCAGAGACACAGAAGGACACAGCAGGACACGTGGGGACACAGTGGGGACACGGGGACCCTGCTGAGTGTCCCCCGTGTCCCCAGCGAGGAGGAGCTGACGCTGACCCGGGAAAATTCCATCCGGAGGCTCCACTCCAGCCACAGCAGTGACCCCCGGGCACAGGTGGGGACACGGAGATTGGGGTCCTCGGGGGGCCACATGGGACGGGGCTTGGGGGGCTGGGACCTGGTCTTGGGCTGGACTGTGGGGTGTCCATGCGGTGTCCGTGGCATGACGTGTCCATGGGATGTCCACGTGATGTCCATGTGATGTCTGTGGGGTGTCCATGGCATGGCGTGTCCATGGGATGTCCACGTGATGTCCACGTGATGTCCATGTGATGTCTGTGGGGTGTCCATGGGGTGTCCATGGCATGGCAGGTCCATGGGATGTCCCTGTGATGTCCACGTGATGTCCATGGGGTGTCCATGGGATGTCCATGGGGTCAGACTGTAGGATGTCCAGGTTGTGTCCCCGTGATGTCCCTGTGATGTCCATGTGATGTCTGTGGGCTGTCCATGGGATGTCCACGTGGTGTCCATGGGGTGTCCACGTGATGTCCCTGTGATGTCCGTGGGGTGTCCATGGGGTGTCCATGGGGTCAGACTGTGGGATGTCCAGGTTGTGTCCATGGGGTGTCCATGGCATGGCATGTCCATGTGATGTCCCTGTGATGTCCATGTGATGTCCATGTGATGTCCACATGATGTCTGCGGGGTGTCCATGTGATGTCCATGTGATGTCCGTGGGGTGTCCATGGGGTCAGACTGTGGGATATCCAGGTTGTGTCCATGTCGTGTCCATGTCGTGTCCACGTGATGTCCATGGGGTGTCCATGGGGTGTCCATGGGGTGTCCGGGTGGTGTCCAGGGGTTGTCCAGGGGTGTCCTGGGTGCTGACCAGACTGTCCCAGCTGGAGGAGACGTTGCAGCTGCGGACAGAGAGTCGCCAGGGCAGCCTGCGAGGGGACAGCCTGCGAGGGGACAGCCTCAGAGGGGACAGCCTCAGAGGGGACAGCCTGCGTGGCACTAGCATCTGCTCCGCCATGGTGAGACATGGGGGACACCGAGGGTCACCGTGTTCCTGGGGGTGTCCGTGTGTCCAGTGACACTCCTGTCCCCTACACTGCCCGTGTCACTGGTGGTGCCCGTGTCCCCACTGGTCCCTGTGTCCCCATGGGTCCTCATGTCCCCATTGGTCCCCATGTCCCCAGCAGTACCGGTGTCCCCATGGGTCCCCATGTCCCCATGGTCTCCATGTCCCCCATGGGTCCCCATTGGTCCCTATGTCCCCTGGTGCTCATGTCCCCATTGGTCCCCATGTCCCCAGCAGTGCTTGTGTCCCCATGGTGCTCGTGTCCCCACTGGTCCCTGTGTCCCTATCAGTCCCCATGTCCCCACGGTCCCCATGTCCCCATGGTCTCCATGTCCCCATCGTCTCCATGTCCCCACGGTCTCCATGTCCCCATGGTCTCCATGTCCCCCACGGGTCCCCATTGGTCCCTATGTCCCCTGGTGCTCATGTCCCCATGGTCCCCATGTCCCCATGGTCCCCATGTCCCCACGGTGCTCATGTCCCCACTGGTCCCTGTGTCCCCATGGTCTCCATGTCCCCACGGTGCTCATGTCCCCACTGGTCCCTGTGTCCCTATCAGTCCCCAGGTCTCCACTGGTCCCCACTGGTCCCCATGTCCCCACGGTCTCCATGTCCCCATGGTCCCCATGTCCCCATGGTCCCCATGTCCCCATGGTGCTCATGTCCCCACTGGTGTCTGTGTCCCCACCAATCCCGGTGCCACCCCTGACGTGTCCCTTGTCCCCAGAGCGAGGAGCCCGAGGGCCGCAGTTACTCCACGCTCTCCACGGTGCGGGAGATCGAGACGCAGACGGATGTCCCCGTTGTCCCCGTTGTGTCGGCGCCACCTCTGGCAGCCCCGGGCGGGAAGGAGCCCAAGGAGGAGGAGGAGGAAGGGGGCGGCGGGGGGGACCCCATCAAGCAGGCCATGACGCACTTCGTGCAGGAGAACGGGATGCTGCAGGCCAAACCCAGCTCCAACGGCATCTACATCAACGGCCGCGGCCACCTGGTGTGAGCCAGGCACCGAGGGGACACCTGGGGACAGCCAGCACCCCCCGCGCCCGCCCGGCTCTGCCCCCGCCGCTCCGGTCCCCCGGTGTCACCTCGCTGCTGGTGTGGGGTTGGGGACAAGGACAGTGCCCCAGGACTGTCACCTCGCTGCTTATGTGGGGTCAAGGATGGACTTCAGTCCCCAGGTGTCACCTCCCTGCTGGTGTGGGGTTGGGGACAAGGACAGTGCCCCAGGACTGGCTGCGGTCCCTGGGTGTCACCTCGCTGCTGGTGTGGGGTCAAGCAAAGACTCTGGTCCCCAAGTGTCACCTCCCTGCTGGCACATGGAGCTGGGGACACCACCGAGCCCCAGGACATTCTTCGGTCCCCAAGTGTCACCTTGCTGCTGGCACAGGCTTGGGGACACACATGGCACCCCTGGACGTGCTCTGGTCCCCAGGTGCCACCTCCCTGATGGCACATGGAGCTGGGGACACCACCAAGTGCCAGGACATGCTCTGGTCCTCAAATGTCACCTCCCTCCTTGTGTGGGGTCAAGGACCAGCTTCGGTCCCCAAGTGTCACCTTGCTGCTGGCACAGGCCTGGGGACAGCACTGAGCTCCAGGACATGCTCCTGTCCCCAAGTGTCCCCTCCCTCATGGTGTGGGGTCAGGGGTGGACTCTGGTCCCCAAGTGCCACCTCCCTGCCATCACAGGCCCGGGGACAAACCCCAGGACAAGCTCCTGTCCCCAGGTGCCACTTCCCTGCTGTCACTGGCTTGGGGACACCGCTGAGCTCCAGGACATGCTCCTGTCCCCAGGTGTCCCCTCCCTGCTGCTGTGGGGTCAAGGATGGACTCTGGTCCCCAGGTGCCACCTCGCTGCCGTCACAGGCTTGAGGACATCATCAAACCCCAGGACAAACTCCTGTCCCCAGGTGCCACCCAGCCCCGGGCTGGGGACACTCGTGGTGACATCGGGGACCCCCCAGGACTCCCCAAACCTCCCAGGACCGAGCGGGGCAGGAGCCCCCGGGTCCCCCCGAGCCCCCCGGGACTGTGGTGGCAGTGGGGACAGCCGTGTCCCCTCCCCCCCGGGCTGGGGGAGGGGCTGTACAGCCGTGTATAGACCCTGTAAATAAACGACCCGCGGGGCTGGGCACGAGAGTGACAGCGTGGGGACACTGGGGGGACACGGGGGACACGGGGCTGGGCACGAGAGTGACAGCGTGGGGACACTGGGGACACACGGGGGACACGGGGCTGGGCACGAGAGTGACAGCGTGGGGACACTGGGGACACACGGGGGACACGGGGCTGGGCACGAGAGTGACAGCTTGGGGACACACGGGGGACACACGGGGGACACGGGGCTGGGCACGAGAGTGACAGCGTGGGGACACTGGGGACACACGGGGGACACGGGGCTGGGCACGAGAGTGACAGCGTGGGGACACACGGGGGACACACCGGGGACACGGGGCTGGGCACGAGAGTGACAGCGTGGGGACACACGGGGGGGGACACGGGGGACACGGGGCTGGGCACGAGAGTGACAGCGTGGGGACACACGGGGGACACGGGGGACACAGGGCTGGGCACGAGAGTGACAGCGTGGGGACACTGGGGGGACACGGGGGGGACACGGGGCTGGGCACGAGTGTGACAGCTTGGGGACACACGGGGGACACGGGTGTGAGACAGGTGGCACAGTGGTGACACTGAGACGTGTAGGTGACACGGGTGACATGCAGTGACACGGGGGTGACACGGAGACACGTGGGTGACAGGTGGGTGACACGGAGGTGACACGGGGGTGGCACTGTGGGTGCAAGGGCGGAGCGTCTGGGGCGGGGCTGGGGGTGCAAGGGCGGGAAAGAGCGTGCAAGGGTGACCAGGGGTGTGCAAATGTGACCAGGAGTGTGCAAACCACACCAGGAATGTGCAAACCACACCAGGAGTGTGCAAGGGTGACCAGGGGTATGCAAATGTGAACAGGAGTGTGCAAGGAGGTGTGCAAGGGTGACCAGGGGTGTGCAAGGGTGACCAGGAGTGTGCAAACCACACCAGGAGTGTGCAAACCACACCAGGAGTGTGCAAGGGTGACCAGGGGTGTGCAAACCGCACTAGGAGTGTGCAAAGGTGAACGGGAACGCTCCTGTGTGTGCAAGGGGGTGTGCAAGGATGACCGGGAGTGTGCAAACCACAGCAGGAGTGTGCAAGGGGGTGTGCAAACCACCACGGCTGCCCACGAGGGAGGGTGAGGAGGCGTGCGAGAGCGCTCAGGGCCCTGTGAAAGGGCGTGCAAATGCGTGTGCAACGGCCGGTGAGCGTGTGGCGAGTGTGCGAGCGTGGCTGCGAGCCCCAGGGGGTGTGTGAGCGTGAACGAGGGCGTGCAAGCCGCCTGAGCCGTCGCACGCTCGCACGGGTGTGCACGGGAGTGTGCGAGAGCGAGGCCCAGGCGTGTGAGCGTGCGCAGGGGCGTGCCAGCCTTGCACACGCGCGTGTCCCCAGCCTCGTCTCGCATGGGCGTGTCCCCTTGCACGTGTGTGTGTCCCCGTGTCCCCAGGGTGTGTCCCCATGTCCTCAGGGTGTGTCCCTTGCACACTCACGTGTCCCTGTGTCCCCAGGGCGTGTCCCCGTGTCCCCAGGTCGTGTCCCTTGCACACTCACATGTCCTCAGGGTGTGTCCCTTGCACACTCACGTGTCCCCGTGTCCCCAGGGCATGTCCCCATGTCCCCAGGTTGTGTCCCTTGCACACTCACGTGTCCCCAGGGCGTGTCCCTTGCACGTGTGTGTGTCCCCATGTCCCCAGGGCATGTTCCTTGCACACTCACGTGTCCCCGTGTCCCCAGGGCGTGTCCCTTGCACACTCGTGTGTCCCCGTGTCCCCAGGGTGTGTCCCCATGTCCCCAGGGCGTGTCCCTTGCACACGCATGTGTCCCCATGTCCTCAGGGTGTGTCCCTTGCACACTCACATGTCCCCAGGGCGTGTCCCTTGCACACGTGTGTGTCCCCGTGTCCCCAGGGTGTGTCCCCATGTCCCCAGGGCGTGTCCCTTGCACACTCACACATCCCCAGGGCGTGTCCCTTGCACACGCGTGTGTCCCCGTGTCCCCAGGGTGTGTCCCCATGTCCCCAGGGCGTGTCCCTTGCACACTCACACATCCCCAGGGCGTGTCCCTTGCACACGCGTGTGCGCAGGCGTCCCCGCCCTCACCGCGGTTTCGTGGCCGTGGGGAGCAGGAAGCGCCTCGAGCGCGGCCTCCGCCTTCCTGTGCCACCCCCGCGGGGACAGCGCCGGGACCCCCCTGGCGTGTCCCCCGTGTCCCCGGCCGTGTCCCCTGCCCTGTCCCCGTGTCCCTGTCCCCGTGTCCCTGTCCCCGTGTCCCTGTCCCCATGTCCCTGGCGCTCAAGGCCCGGCAGCGGGCGAGGCGCAAGGGCGGCTCCCGGGAGCGGCTCTTCGGCTGCGACCTCCTCGAGCATCTCCAGCGCTCGGGGCAGGACGGTGAGTGCCACCCCCCCAGGACACCCCCCGAGCCCCCCGGGGCCACCGGGGCCACCAGGGCCACCCACGGAAGCGGGGAAGGGGCCCCGGAGGGGACTCGAGGGGGACTTGCGCCACACGTTGCGTCACCGGGGCTCCAGGAAGCGCCGCGGCCACCGAGGCTCGGCCGGGATTTGGGGGGGACTGGAGCTTGGTCGGGCTGAGGGGTTGGATGGTCTGTTCCTTGGAGTTGGTGGCTTCATCCTTTGGGATTTGGTGGCCTCTTCCCCATGGATTTGGTGGCCCTGTTGCTCGGGATTTGGTGGCCTCATCCCTGCGGAGTTGGTGGCTCCATCCTTTGGGATTTGGTGACTCTGTCCTTCTGGAGTTGGTGGCTCCATCCTTTGGGATTTGGTGGCCTCATCCCGGTGGCGTTGGTGTCCTCATTCCTTTGGGATTTGGTGCTCTGATCCTGTGGGGTCGGTGACTTCATCCTTTGGGATTTGGTGGCTCCATCCCTGTGGATTTTGTGCTCCCATCCTTTGGCCTTTGTGGCCTCGTTCCTGTGGGACCGGTGACCCTGATGTGGCCTCAGTGGCCCCATCCCTGTGGCCTCAGTGGCCCCATCCCTGTGGCCTCAGTGGCCCCATCCCTGTGGCCTCAGTGGCCCCATCCCTGTGGGCTCAGTGGCCACATTCCCGGCCACTCTGTGGCCTTGTCCCCAAGGAGCCGCTGGCCCCGCTGCGGCTCCGTCTTCGTGGTGGCCCAAGACAGGTGCAGGGACCCTGTGGAGATGTGCAGGGGGTGTTGGCCAAGGTCCTCCCCATCCCTGGTGCCCGTGGGGCTGGGTCCAGGCCCAGGTGGGCGGTGCTGGATCCGGGATTTGGGTCCAGGCTCCGGTGGGTGATGGCGGATCCGGGATCTGGGCTGGGCTCAGGGGGGTGATGCTGGATCTGGGATTTGGGTCCAGGCCCAGGTGGGCGGTGCTGGATCCAGGATTCAGTTTTGGGTTCAGGTGGGTGATGCCGGATCCGGGATCTGGGCTGGGCTCAGGGGGGTGATGCTGGATCCGGGGTTCGGTTTTGGGTTCAGGTGGGTGTTGGTGGATCCAGATCTGGAGCTGGGCTGGCAGGCACTGATGGATCCAGGATCGGTTGGGCTCTGGTGGATCCAGGATCAGTGGGACCTTGTGGGATCCAGGATCAGTGGGATCCTGTCAAGTCTGGGCTCAGTCAGGCTCTGGTGGATCCAGGATCCCTCAGACCCTGCGGGATCCAGGCTTGGTGGGATCCTGTCAGGTCCAGGATCAGCAGGACCCTGCAGGATCCGGGATCAGTGGGATCCCGTGGGATCTGGGATCAGCGGGATCCCGTGGGATCTGGGATCAGCGGGATCCCGCAGGGTCTGGGATCAGTGGGATCCCGTGGGATCTGGGATCAGTGGGATCCCACAGGGTCTGGGATCAGTGGGATCCTGTGGGATCCAGGATCAGCAGGACCCTGAGGGATCACGGTCCGTGTCCCGCAGTGCCGCAGGTGCTCCGGAGCTGCACGGAGTTCGTGGAGCAGCACGGGGTGGTCGATGGCATCTATCGCCTGTCCGGGGTGTCCTCCAACATCCAGCGGCTGCGGTCAGCGGGGACCGGGACCTGCGGGACAGGGAACGGGACAGGGAATGGGGATGGGAACGGGATGGGAACGGGACAGGGAACAGGATGGGGATGGGATCGGAGCGGGATCGGGACAGGGAACAGGACAGGGAACGGGACAGGGATTGGGATGGGGATGGAGCAGGGATTGGGATCAGGAATGGGGCAGGGAATGGGGACGGGGCAGGGATTGGAGTGGGAATGGGGCAGGGATCACAATGGGACAGGGATTGGGATTGGGATGGAGCAGGGATTGGGGTGGGATTGGGAGTGGGAATGGGGACCGGGCAGGGATTGGGATGGGGATGGAGCAGGGATTGGGGTGGGATTGAGGTGGGACTGGGATGGGAACAGGGTGGGATCGGGACAAGGACAGAGGGGGGGATCAGGACTGGGATGGGAATAGGGATGAGGATGAGGATGAGGATGAGGATGAGGATGAGGATGAGGATGAGGATGAGGATGAGGATGAGGATGAGGATGAGGATGGGGATGAGGATGAGGATGAGGATGGAGTAGGCGGGATGGGGATGGAGCAGAGGTCAGGATCAGGATGGGGATGGGGATAGGGGGGATATCGGGATGGGGATATCGGGATCGATGGGATGGGGGTGGAGTCTGGAGGCTGCTGGGACTGAGAGGGAGGAAGGGGACGGGAATGGGATGAGAAAAGGTGGGAGCAGGGATGGGACTGGACTCGGGGTGACAGGGGCGGGGGGGATGGGCCACAGAACCCCCCCCAAGTCCCCCCTCCCCCCTCCCCCAGCCGAGCTGCCGGATCCAGCCCCCATCCCCCTCCCCCGGCCCCTTCCCCCCATCCCGCTCCCGTCCCCCTTCCTCCGCTCCTTTCCTTCCCTTTTTCCTCTTTATTGGTTTGGAGTTTTCCCTGCGCCTTCTCTTTCACTCTCCCCGGTTCTGGGGCAGTTTTTCTCCTCTTTTGCTTCTTTCCCCGAGTTCTTTTCTCCGCTGTTCCTGGGGGAACCCAGAATTGCCGGTGTCTCCCATGTCCCCAAAATCCGCGTGTCCCCAAAATCCCCGTGTCCCCCTGTCCCCAGGATCCTCCTATCCCATCATTCCCCACATCCTCAGTGTCCCTGGCACATCCCCCTGTCCCTGCCACCCCTGTCCCCACCATCCCCCTGTCCCCAATCCCCGCCTTTTCCTGTCACCTCAGTGTCCCCACCATCCCAACCCCAGGGCTGCATCCCATGGATCCCATCCCATCCCATGGACCCCATCCCATGGATCCCATCCCATGGATCCCATCCCATGGACCCCATCCCATCCCATCCCATGGATCCCATCCCATGGATCCCATCCCATCCCATGGATCCCATCCCATCCCATGGATCCCATCCCATCCCATGGACCCCATCCCATCCCATCCCATCCCATCCCATCCCATGGATCCCATCCCATGGATCCCATCCCATCCCATCCAATCCTCACTCCCAGACAGGAGTTTGAGGCACAGCCCAAATCCCAAATCCCAATCCCATATCCCCAAATCCCAATCTCCAATCCCAAATCCCAAATCCCAATCCCAATCCCAATCCCGCTCCCAGGCAGGAGTTCGAGGCGCAACGCAGACCCCAATCCCAATCCCAATCCCAATCCCAATCCCAATCCCGCTCCCAGGCAGGAGTTCGAGGCTCAGCCCAAATCCCAATCCCAAATCCCCAATCCCCAATCCCAAATCCCAATCCCACATTCCTAAATCCCAATCCCAATCCCGCTCCCAGGCAGAAGTTCGAGGCGCAGCGCAGACCCCAATCCCAAATCCCAAATCCCAAATCCCAAATCCCAATCCCAATCCCCAATCCCAAATCCCAATCCCAATCCCAGATCCCAATCCCAATCCCAATCCCGCTCCCAGGCAGGAGTTCGAGGCTCAGCCCAAATCCCAATCCCAAATCCCCAATCCCAATTCCAATCCCAAATCCCAATCCCAATCCCAATCCCGCTCCCAGGCAGGAGTCTGAGGCTCAGCCCAAATCCCAATCCCAAATCCCAAATCCCAAATCCCAAATCCCAAATCCCAAATCCCAATCACAATCCCACATTCCCAAATCCCAATCCCAATCCACACTCCCAGGCAGGAGTTCGAGGCGCAGCGCAGACCCCAATCCCAATCCCAGATCCCAATCCCAATCCCAATCCCACTCCCAGGCAGGAGTTCGAGGCGCAGCCCAAATCCCAAATCCCCATTCCCACATTCCCACATTCCCAAATCCCAAATCCCCAATCCCAAATCCCAAATCCCAATCCCCAATCCCAAATCCCAAATCTCAGATCCCAATCCCAATCCCAATCCCAGATCCCAATCCCAATCCCAATCCCAATCCCAATCCCGCTCCCAGGCAGGAGTTCGAGGCTCAGCCCAAATCCCAAATCCCCAATCCCAAATCCCAATCCCCAATCCCAAATCCCAATCCCAATCCCGCTCCCAGGCAGGAGTTCGAGGCGCAGCGCAGACCTCAATCCCAATCCCAGATCCCAATCCCAATCCCCCTCCCAGGCAGGAGTTCGAGGCGCAGCCCAAATCCCAAATCCCCATTCCCACATTCCCACATTCCCAAATCCCAAATCCCCAATCCCAAATCCCAATCCCAATCCCGCTCCCAGGCAGGAGTCTGAGGCTCAGCCCAAATCCCAATCCCAAATCCCAAATCCCAAATCCCAATCACAATCCCACATTCCCAAATCCCAATCCCAATCCACACTCCCAGGCAGGAGTTCGAGGCGCAGCGCAGACCCCAATCCCAATCCCAGATCCCAATCCCAATCCCAATCCCACTCCCAGGCAGGAGTTCGAGGCGCAGCCCAAATCCCAAATCCCCATTCCCACATTCCCACATTCCCAAATCCCAAATCCCCAATCCCAAATCCCAAATCCCAATCCCCAATCCCAAATCCCAAATCTCAGATCCCAATCCCAATCCCAATCCCAGATCCCAATCCCAATCCCAATCCCAATCCCAATCCCGCTCCCAGGCAGGAGTTCGAGGCTCAGCCCAAATCCCAAATCCCCAATCCCAAATCCCAATCCCCAATCCCAAATCCCAATCCCAATCCCGCTCCCAGGCAGGAGTTCGAGGCGCAGCGCAGACCCCAATCCCAATCCCAATCCCAATCCCAATCCCAGGCAGGAGTTCGAGGCTCAGCCCAAATCCCAATCCCAAATCCCCAATCCCAATCCCAATCCCAATCCCAATCCCGCTCGCAGGCAGGAGTTCGAGGCGCAGCGCAGCCCGGACCTGTCGCGGGACGTTTACCTGCAGGACGTTCACTGCGTCAGTTCCCTGTGCAAGGCCTACTGCCGCGAGCTGCCCAACCCCCTGCTCACCTACCAGCTCTACGACAAGTTCGCTGTGAGTCCCTGTCCCCAGATGTCCCCAGATGTCCCTGGATGTCCCCGGATGTCCCCAAAGTGTCCCCAGCGCCGCGGGTGGCCGTGTCACGGCGCTGTCCCCGCAGGACGCCGTGGCCATCCAGATGGAGGAGGCTCGGCTGGTGAAGATCAAGGAGGTGCTCAAGGAGCTGCCGGTGCCTCACTACAGGTGAAGGGGGGTGGGGATGTCCCCACGGCGCTGGTAGTGTCCCCTCGGGGGTGTCCCCTGGGCAGTGTCCCCTCGGCGGTGTCCCCTCCGCAGTGTCCCCTGGGCGGTGTCCCCTCGGTGGTGTCCCTGGGTGGTGTCCCCTTGCGGTGTCCCCACGGCACCAATGGTGTCCCCTCAGTGGTGTCCCCTCAGCGATGTCCCCTGGGCGGTGTCCCCTCACGGTGTCCCCTTGCGGTGTCCCCTTGCGGTGTCCCCTCAGCAATGTCCCCTCGGCACTGTCCCCTCGCGGTGTCCCCTTGCGGTGTCCCCTCACGGTGTCCCCTCATGGTGTCCCTGGGCGGTGTCCCCTGGCGGTGTCCCCTCAGCAGTGTCCCCTCGCGGTGTCCCCCTCGCGGTGTCCCCTCGCGGTGTCCCTGTGCGGGTGGCAGTGGTGGCTGAGGTGTTGTCGCGGCTGTCGCAGGACTCTGGAGTTCCTGATGCGTCACCTGCTGCGCATGGCCGGCCACAGCGGCCGCACCAACATGCACGCGCGGAACCTGGCCATCGTGTGGGCCCCCAACCTGCTGCGGTGAGGGTCAGCGGGCCGGGGTCCGGCTGAGGCTGGCACTGTCAGCCCTGTCACCCTCAGACCTGGCACTGTCACCCTCAGACCTGGCACTGTCACCCTCAGACCTGGCACTGTCAGTCCTGTCACCTTCAGTCCTGTCACTGTCACCCTCAGTCCTGGCACCGTCAGTCCTGTCACTGTCACCGTCAGCCCTGTCACTGTCACCGTCAGTCCTGTCACCGTCAGTCCTGTCACTGTCACCGTCAGACCTGTCACTGTCAGGCCTGTCACCGTCACCATCAGCCCTGTCACCGTCAGTCCTGTCACCGTCACCATCAGCCCTGTCACCGTCAGTCCTGTCACTGTCACCGTCAGTCCTGTCACTGTCAGTCCTGTCACTGTCAGTCCTGTCACCGTCAGCCCTGTCACCGTCAGCCCTGTCACCGACAGTCCTGTCACTGTCACCGTCAGTCCTGTCACTGTCAGTCCTGTCACTGTCAGTCCTGTCACTGTCAGTCCTGTCACTGTCACCGTCAGCCCTGTCACCGTCAGCCCTGTCACTGTCAGTCCTGTCACTGTCAGTCCTGTCACTGTCACCGTCAGCCCTGTCACCGTCAGCCCTGTCACCGTCAGTCCTGTCACTGCCACCGTCAGTCCTGTCACTGTCAGTCCTGTCACCGTCAGCCCTGTCACCGTCACCGTCAGTCCTGTCACTGTCACTGTCAGTCCTGTCACCCTCAGCCCTGTCACCGTCAGTCCTGGCACTGTCACCCTCAGTCCTGGCACTGTCACCCTCAGACCTGGCACTGTCACCTTCAGTCCTGTCACCGTCAGTCCTGTCACTGTCACCCTCAGACCTGGCACCGTCAGTCCTGTCACCATCAGACCTGTCACCCTCAGTCCTGTCACTGTCAGTCCTGTCACTGTCACCGTCAGCCCTGTCACTGTCACCGTCAGTCCTGTCACTGTCAGTCCTGTCACTGTCACCGTCAGACCTGTCACCATCAGTCCTGTCACCGTCAGTCCTGTCACTGTCAGTCCTGTCACTGTCAGTCCTGTCACCGTCAGCCCTGTCACTGTCAGTCCTGTCACTGTCAGCCCTGTCACCATCAGCCCTGTCACTGTCAGTCCTGTCACCGTGAGTCCTGTCACTGCCACTGTCAGTCCTGGCACCGTCAGTCCTGTCACCATCAGCCCTGTCACTGTCAGTCCTGGCACCGTCAGTCCTGTCACTGTCACCTTCAGCCCTGGCACTGTCAGTCCTGTCGCCGTCAGTCCTGTCACCCTCAGCCCTGTCACTGTCACCCTCAGTCCTGTCACCCTCAGTCCTGTCCCCTTCCTGATCCCATTTCCCTGTCCCCTTCCCCATTCCCCTGTCCCCATTCCCCCATGCCCATCACCCCGCTGTCCCCTCACCCCGAGGTGACCCCGCTGTCCCCCAGCTCGAGGTGACCCCGCTGTCCCCTCACCCCGAGGTGACCCCGCTGTCCCCTCACCCCGAGGTGACCTCACTGTCCCCTCACCCCGAGGTGACCTCACTGTCCCCCCACCCCGAGGTGACCCCGCTGTCCCCCCACCCCGAGGTGACCCCGCTGTCCCCCCACCCCGAGGTGACCTCACTGTCCCCTCACCCTGAGGTGACCCCGCTGTCCCCTCACCCCGAGGTGACCCCACTGTCCCCTCACCCCGAGGTGACCCCGCTGTCCCCTCACTCTGGGGTGATCCTGCTGTCCCTCACCCCGAGGTGACCCCACTGTCCCCCAGCTCAAGGTGACCCCGCTGTCCCCTCACCCCGAGGTGACCCCACTGTCCCCTCACCCCGAGGTGACCCCGTTGTCCCCCAGCTCGAGGTGACCCCGCTGTTCCCCCCACCCTGAGGTGACCCCGCTGTCCCCTCACCCCGAGGTGACCCCGCTGTCCCCTCACCCCGAGGTGACCCCACTGTCCCCCCACCCCGGGGTGACCTCACTGTCCCCTCACCCCGGGGTGACCCCGCTGTCCCCTCACTCCGGGGTGACCCCGCTGTCCCCTCACCCCGAGGTGACCCCGCTGTCCCCTCACCCCGAGGTGATCCCACTGTCCCCTCACCCCGAGGTGATCCCACTGTCCCCTCACCCCGAGGTGACCCCGCTGTCCCCCAGCTCGAGGGACATCGAGGTGTCCGGTTTTAACGGCACGGCGGCGTTCATGGAGGTGCGGGTTCAGTCCATCGTGGTGGAGTTCATCCTCACCCACGTGGAGCAGCTCTTCGGGGACGCCCCGCTCCGAGGTACCTGGGGGGGACACCGGGGGACACCGGGGGGACACCGACACCCCAATCTGGGGGTCTCCAGGTGGAGAATCCCCCCCATCATTCCCTGATCCCATGGGTGATATGAACACCCCAGTTTGGGGGGTCTCCAGGTGGGGAATTCCCCCAAACATTCCCTGATCCCAGGCTGGGGGTTCCTGGTGGGACACTGACACTTTTTTGGGGTCTTCAGGTGGGGATTGCCCCTAACATTCCCTGATCCTCCCTGAGGGGACATTGGGGGGGTCCCAGAGGACATTGACACCCCAGTTTGGGGGTCTCCAGGTGGGGAATCCCCCCAACATTCCCTGATCATGGGGGGATATGAACACCCCATTTTGGGGGTCTCCAGATGGAGAGTCCCCCTGACATTCCCGATCCCATGGGGATATGAACACCCCGATCTGGGGGTCTCCAGGTGGGGAATCCCCCCGACATTCCCTGGTCATGGGGGGATATGAACACCCCATTTTGGGGGTCTCCAGATGGGGAATCCCCCCGACATTCCCTGATCCCAGGGGGATATGAACACCCCATTTTGGGGGTCTCCGGATGGAGAATCCCCCCGACATTCCCTGGTCATGGGGGGATATGAACACCCCATTTTGGGGGTCTCCAGGTGGGGAATCCCCCCAACATTCCCGATCCCATGGGGATATAAACACCCCATTTTGGGGGTCTCCAGTTGGGGAATCCCCCCGACATTCCCTGATCCCAGGGGGATATGAACACCTCAGTTTGGGGGTCTCCAGATGAGGAATCCCCCCAACATTCCCTGATCCTGGGGGGGACACAGACACCCCATTTTGGGGGTCTCCAGTTGGGGAATCCCCCCGACATTCCCGATCCCAGGCTGGGCTCTCTGGGGTGACCCTGTGACGTTTTTGGGGTCCCAGGTGGGGACTGTCCCCCGTCGCTCGCTGCTCCTGCCCGGGGGGGCTCCCCCTCTGCACGTCCCGGCCGTGCTGGGTGACGGCCCCCCCCAGATGAGACCCTACCACACCATCATCGAGCTCGGCGAGCACAGGTACGGCTCACCTGGCACAGGTGGGACAGGTGACACCCCCCACCCCACCCCGGGGACTCCCAGGGACCCCCAAACCCCGGGCCTGGCTTAGGTGGTCCCGAATGACTGTGAGGTGGGTGTCCCCACACGTGGGGTGTGCTCAGGTGTCCCCACACCTGGGGTGTGCTCAGGTGTCCCCCAGTTGTGCTCGGGTGCCCCCAGGTGTCCCCCCCAGGTGTGTTCAGGTGAGCTCAGATGTCCCACAGGTGTGCCCAGGTGTGCCCCAGGTGTCTCCAGGTGTGCCCCAAGTGTCTCCAGGTACCCCCAGGTGTATTCCAGGTGTATCCCAGGTGCCCCCAGGTGTATCCCAGGTGTCTCCAGGTGTATCCCAGGTGCCCCCAGGTGTACCCCAAGTGTCTCCAGGTGCCCCCAGGTGTATCCCAGGTGTCTCCAGATACCCCCAGATGTCTCCAGGTACCCCCAGGTGTATCCCAGGTGTATCCCAGGTGTATCCCAGGTGTCTCCAGGTACCCCCAGGTGTCCCCAGGTGTCCCCAGGTGTATCCCAGGTGTCTCCAAGTACCCCCAGGTGTATCCCAGGTGCCCCCAGGTGTATCCCAGGTACCCCCAGGTGTATCCCAGGTGCCCCCAGGTGTATCCCAGGTGTATCCCAGGTGTATCCCAGGTGTCTCCAAGTACCCCCAGGTGTATCCCAGGTGTCCCCACAGGAGCAAGGGCTCCCTGAAGGCCAAGAAGTGGAGGTCCATCTTCAACCTGGGCCGCTCCGGGCACGAGGCCAAGCGGAAGCCGGGGAAGGCGGAGGAGAAAGGTGGGAATTCGGGGGGATCCCATGGATTGGGGGGACCTGTCCCCAAATCCCCCCAATCCCCTCTTCCTGCCCCGTTCCAGACAAGTGTGAGAAGGTCAGTCTGCGGCCGGCCAAGAGCATGGACTCGCTCAGCTCCGGCCCCTCCGGACCCCCAGGTAGGAGGGACCCTCTGACCCCTCGGGATTATCCCTCTGATCCCTTGGGAATTGTGCCCCGACCCTTGGGAATTGTCCCCCCAATTCCTTGGGAGTCCCCGACACCAGGGAGGGACTGTCCCACCCCTTGGGATTGTCCCTGAGCCCGAGGTGGGATCTGGGCCAGAGCAGGGATGGGGGAAGTGGAGCTGGGATGGGATCCATGGGATGGATGGGATCCATGGGATGGGATCCATGGGATCCATGGGATCCATGGGATGGGATCCATGGGATGGGATGGGACTTTAGGATCCCACAGGGACCCTGACCCTCCCTCGGGGTTCTGGGATCTCCTCCTATCCCTGACTCTTCCTCTGGACCCCGGGATCCCCCCCGCACCCCGCGATCCCCCGGGATCCCCCGCGATCCCCCGCGATCCCCCGGGATCCCGCTCAGCCCGGGCCCGCTCCGGACTCTCCCCTCCGCAGGCGCGGACTCTGCCCGGCTGCTGCCGAAGCTGTCGATGAAGCTGCGGCCGCAGCGGCAGCACAGCTCGGACGCTGCCTCCGCTCCCCCGGAACCGCACCCGGAGCTGGACGAGAGCCTGGAGGAGCCCCTGGAAGCGGCGGCCGAGAGCAGCACCAAGTCGGAGCCCACCACCCCCAAAGCCCCCCGGGCGGGGCCGGGGGTCTGCGGCCGCTCCCGCGCCGAGAAATGCGCGGGGCTGCACATCTCGGGCCCCTTCTCGGTCACCGTCCCCTTCCACATCACCTCCAACCTGTCCCGCCTCACTCGGGGGCTCCCCTGCCCCGCGCTGGAACGGGAAACTCCCCCCGGCAGCGCCCCCGAGCCCGCCCGGGACCCCCGGCCCCGCTCCGGTGAGACCCCGGCGTGGGACCCCCGCGGGATCCGGGGGACACCGGGAGAGGGGGACACAGGGAGAGGGGGGACACCGGGATTAGAGGGACACTGGGAGAGTGGGACACCGGGAGAGGGCGGACACCGGGATCGGGGAGATAACGGGATCAGGGGGACACCGGGATCAGGGGGACACCGGGAGAGAGGGGACACCGGGATAGGGGAGATAACGGGATCAGGGGGACACCGGGATCAGGGGGACACAGGGATCAGGGGGACACCGGGAGAGAGGGGACGCCGGAATTATGGTGACACCGGGACTGGGAGGACACCGCGACTGGGGGGACACCGGGATCAGGGGGACACCGGGAGAGAGGGGACACCGGAATTATGGTGACACCGGGACTGGGGGGACACCGGGATCGGGGACACACCGGGATCGGGAGGACAGGAGGGTCTGCGGAACACTGGGATCAGGGGTACAGCCGGATTGGGAAGACCCTCGGATCGGGGGAACCCTGGGATGAGGAGGATCGGGAGGACCCCAGCATTGGGGGGACGCTGGGATTGGGAGGATCCCGGGATCGAGTGGGATCCCGGGATCCACCGCTCCCGGTTTTGCCCGCAGGAGATGCGGAGCAGACGCGGCTCTCCCTGGAGCTCCGCGATTCCTTCGCCTTCCTGGACGGCCCCGAGACGTGGCTGGAGGGCGGCGGGGACACGGAGGCGGCGGCGCCGAGTCCCGGGATCGAGGATGGAACCCCCGGGATCGAGGATTGGACCCCTGGGATCGAGGATGGAACCCCCGGGATCGAGGATGGAACCCCCGGGATCGAGGATGGAACCCCCGGGATCGAGGATGGAACCCCCGGGATCGAGGATGGGACCCCCGGGATCGAGGATGAGACCCCCGGGATAGGGGAAGGGTTCCCGGCCGCGGAGGAGGGGATGGAGAGCGGGTTCATGAACGTGAGCAGCCGGCGGCATTCCCGGGATTTGGGGATGGGGTGGGACCGGTGGGAGGAGGGTGTGGGATGGGATCCATGGGATGGGATGGGATCCATGGGATGGGATGGGATGGGATCCATGGGATGGGATTGGATGGGATGGGATGGGATGGGATGGGATGGGATGGGATGGGATGGGATGGGATTGGATGGGATGGGATGGGATGGGATCCATGGGATGGGATGGGATGGGATGGGATGGGATGGGATCCATGGGATGGGATGGGATGGGATCCATGGGATGGGATGGGATGGGATGGGATCCATGGGATGGGATCCATGGGATGGGATCCATGGGATGGGATCCATGGGATGGGATGGGATCCATGGGATGGGATCCATGGGATCCATGGGATCCATGGGATGGGATGGGATGGGATGGGATGGGATGGGATGGGATGGGATGGGATCCATGGGATGGGATGGGATGGGATCCATGGGATGGGATGGGATGGGATGGGATGGGATGGGATGGGATGGGATGGGATGGGATGGGATGGGATGGGATGGGATCCATGGGATCCATGGGATCCATGGGATGGGATGGGATGGGATGGGATGGGATCCATGGGATGGGATGGGATGGGATGGGATCCATGGGATGGAATTGGATGGGATGGGATGGGATGGGATGGGATCCATGGGATGGGATGGGATGGGATGGGATGGGATGGGATGGGATGGGATGGGATGGGATGGGATGGGATGGGATGGGATGGGATGAACGGGGGGGACACGGTGACATTCCTGGGGTGCCATCCCCGTGTCCCCACCTGCAGCCAGGTGAGCTCTGGCCGGAGCAGCCGGACAGTTACCTGTCCATCGAGGAGTGCACGGAGCAGGACATGTTCTTCCTGGCCCCCGGAGCCTCCGACCCCGACTCCGACCCCGAGGAAATCTTCCTGAGCGCCCACGACGAGCTCAGCCCGCTGGGGACTGCCCCGGACACCCCCGAGGGACCCCTGGGCACGGGGACAGCCCTGGAGATCCCGGAGATCCCAGAGATCCCGGAGATCCCAGAGATTCTGGCCCAAACAGCCCTGGAAAAGGAGGGTCCGGGAGTGCGGGACCCCCCACGGGACCCCCGTGGGGAAGGGGGTGGAGGGGAGGGGGCTGCAGAGGGAGATTCCAGCCCCAGGGCTGGGTTTTGGGGGGAGGGAGGAGAGCTTGGGGGTCCCGCTGGGAATGGGGGAGCGGATGGAGCTGGATCCCAGCCCCTCATCCCGGGGGAGGGCGATTCCCGGGATTTAGGGGGGTCTCCTCCGGCCCCGACCCTGGCAGAGCCCCCCGAGCCCCCCGGGGTTGTCCCAGAAGGGGCCGATGTCACCCCCGGGGTCACCCCGACCTCTCCCCCTGCCCTGGCCCCTGGAGCGCCCCCCAAACCCCTGGAGCTGATCCAGGATGAGCCCCCCGAATTCCCGGAGCCCCCCAGGCCCTCGGAGACCCCCGGACCACAGGAGCTGATCCAAGTTGAGTCCCCGAGACCCATAAAGTCGATCCAGGATGAGCCCCCCAAAAACCTGGAGCCCATCTCTGCTGACCCCCCGAAATCCCTGGAGCTCCTGGGAGCCCTGGAGCTGATCCAGGACGAGCCCCCCAAATCCATGGGGCCGATCTGGGATGAACCCCCCAGATCCCTGGAGCCCCCCAAATTCCCAGAGGCTCCCAGGCCTCCAGAGCCGATCCAGGGTGACCCCCCTGGATCTCTGCAGCTGATCCAGGATGAGGCCCCCAAATCCCTGGAGCCCCCCAAATCCCTGGAGCCCCCCAAATTCCTGGAGCCGATCCAGGATGAGCCCCCCAGAGCCCTGGATCCGATCTGGGGTGAGCCCCCCAAATCGCAGGACCCTCCTGGACCCCTGGAGCTGATGTGGGATGAGAGCCTCAGACCCCTGGAGCTGATCCCAGCTGAGCCCCCCAAATCCTGGGACCCCTCCAAATCCCTGGAGCTGATCCAAGACGAGTCCCCCAAATCCTGGGACCCCCCCCAAATCCCTGGAGCCAATCTGGGACAAGCGCCCCAAATCCCTGGGGCTGATCCAAGACGAGTCCCCCAAATCCTGGGACCCCCCCCAAATCCCTGGGGCTGATCCTGGCTGAGACCCCCAAACCCTGGGACACTCCTGGACCCCCAAATCTGATCCGGGACGAACGCCCCAAATCCCTGGAGCCGATCCTGGCTGAGTCCCTCAAATCCCAGGACCCCCTGGGACCCCCAAATCTGATCCGGGACAGGCGCCCCAAATCTCTGGGGCCGTTCCCGGCCGAGCCCCCCTGGCTCCCCCTGAGCAGTTCCCGCCGCCCCCTCCCCATTTTGGGGGCGCGGGTGCTGCTGGCCCGGGCCGTGCCCGTGGTGCCCCCCAAGCCTCACTTCGCCTGTGCCCTGCCGGGACCCCCCAAATCCCCCTGGGACACCCCGGGACCCCCCAAATCCCCCTGGGACCCCCCCAAATCCCCCTGGGACACCTCGGGACCCCCCAAATCCCCCTGGGAGCTCCCCAAATCCACCTGGGACACCTCGGGACCCCCCAAATCCCTCTGGGACCCCCCCAAATCCGCCTGCGACCCCCCCGGACCCCCAAGTGCAGCCCTGGGGGGAGGCGAGCGCTGAGCGTGGACAGGGCCCCCCCAGGGCTGAGTGCAAATAAATGGTGATAAAATGATAATAAAATGATAATAAAATGATAATAAAATGATAATAATGCCAATAACAAGGTGCTCATTCCAGTGCAAGAGACGCTGGTTGGTTGTTGGTGTTTATTTATGTATTTTGTTTACATATTTATTTATATTATATTGTACTTTTTAATATTATGTTTATTTTATGTTATTATTTATTTTTTTATTTATTTTATTATTAATTTTTATTTTATTATGTTTATTATATATATTTATTTATATACTTATTTTACTTATATATTTATTTTACTTCATTTTATTTTGTTTTATTTTATTTTATTAATATAATATAAAAAATATATAATATAATTATAATATAATATAATATAATATAATATAATATAATATAATATAATATAATATAATATAATATAATATATATAATATAATATAAATATATATTATTTAAATTTTACAGATATAATCTCTAACAACACAATATAGTCACATAGATATTTATTATTTATGTGCCAATTTCATTCTATATTTTTTATAGCTTTTTGCTTGTTATTTCAGATTTTGGTTGCCAAATCCAACCCAGAACTACATAAACATTTTACTATTTTTAATTAAGAGATTATTTATAAGTAGTACCATTATATGCAAATATATGCAAATACACAAATTAAATACCATGCATAGCGACTACGTAATAAATGGAAGTATAAACACATATTGTTACATATCAACACACAAATAATATTATTAAATATTTATAATATTTAATTATTTTATTATTAATAATAAATAATATTTAAAGTGATTACATACAGTAATATAATTTACATCTAATTAACAGCTGACCTTTAACGAGGCCCAGAATTGGATTTTTCCAGACGTCTCTCGAAGCTGGAAAGTGACAAAGATCAACACCAAAAATGGATTTTTTTAATGGAAATTTTGCCGTATTTGGGGACATTTGGGGACATTGGGACAGGGAACCGTTGGGGATAAAGAACATGGGGACAGGGGGACATTGGGGACAACAGGGCTTTGGGACATTGGGACATTTTGACATTGGGGACACTGGGGACACGGGGACATTTGGGACATTATGGACACTGGGGACATTTGGGGACATTGGGGACATTGGGACATTCAGGGCATTGACACAGGGAGAAATGGGGACCTGGGTACACAGAGATACAGGAACATTGGGGACACAGGGACAGGGGGACACTGGGACAGGGGGACACTGGGAACATGGGGACATTGGGGACATGAGGACACTGGGATGGGGAGACATGGGGACACTGGGATATGGGGACAGCAGCACGTGTGGCTATGGGGACTCGGCTACACAGATCTACAGGGACATGAAGACACGCGGGGACAGGGGGACACTGAGGGGACGCTGAGGCGACACAAGGCCAGCAATAAACCCAGGCCTTTGTTTACACCGCCGCCATCTTTGCCTCAACATGGCGGCGCCCGCAGCGGCCTCACGACGGGGGCGGGCCGGGATTTCCGGGCGCAGTTCCCAAACCCCTCGGGGACCGATGGGTCGGGCGGGGATCCCGCACCCCCGGGAAGCTCCGGCCCCGTCCCCGCTCCCCCGCCGCTGCCCTCACCGAGCGCCGCCCGCTTCCAACATGGCGCCGCCCTCACCCAAGATGGCGGCGGGGCGGCGGAAGCGCCGCGGGCCTCGCCGTGTAAGATGGCGCCGCGCGCGGCCCCGCGCGCTAAGATGGCGGCCGGCCGTGAGGGCGGCCGTGCCCGGCGCCAAGATGGCGGCGCGGCGCTGCGCGGAGCGGCGCCCCGGCCCAAGATGGCGGCGCGAAGCCGGGCCGGGGCCGCGTGAGGGGGGAACTTCCGCCCGCGGCCAAGATGGCGGCGCGGCGGCGCCGTGCGCATGTGCGGGGCCCATGGCGAGACAAGGGGCCGAAGGCGCGCAGGGCCCGAGGCCGAGAGGTACCGGGGGCGGCCCGGGGGGGCCCCGCGGGGCGAACCTCGCCGGGAACGGGACACCGCGACCCCGGGACGGCCCCGGCCGTGGGGAAGGAGCGGCCGCGCCCGCCGGGCCCGCGGGGTGGGGCGGGGGGGGGGGGGGCGGAGAGGGTGACCCCCCCCTCAGGCGCGCGCAGCGGGTTGTCACTGTCACCCCTCGGTGGTGTCCCCTCCCCCCGCCGTGTGTCGGTGTCAACCCCTCTCCTCCCCCCACTTTGTCACCGTTTCGGGTCTCGCCGCCCCCCCCCCCCCCCCCGCTGTGGCAGTGTCGCCCACGCTGTGCCCCCCCTCCCTCCTCCCCATTTTGTCACCGCTTATTGTGTCCCCTCCCCTCTTGTGGCGCCCCCCGCCCCGTGGCGGTGTCCCCGTTCTGTCGCTGTCACCCCTTTGGTGTCCACCCCTCACTTTGTCACCCTCCCTCCTTCCGTGTCCGCCCCCGGGTCTGTCACCCCCCCTTGGTGTCACCCCCGCTCTGTTACTGTCACCCCCCCCTTGGTGTCACCCCCCTTTGTGTGTTCCCACTCTGTCACCCCCTTCCTGCCCCCCCAGCTCTGGCACTGTCACCGCCCCTCCAGTTTTGTCACCCTCCCTTCCTGTACCCCCCCCCCCCCCCCGCCTTGTGTCCCTCCCCTGGCTCTGTCACTGTCACCCCCCCCTCACGCGTGTCCCCCCCGTCACTGTCACACCCCTTGGTGTCCCCCCCTTCTCTGTCACCCCAATAAATGTCCCTCCCGCTGTGTCACTGTCTGTCCTCACTCTGTCCCCCCATCTGTCACCCCCCCTCAGTGACCCCCAACTTGTCACCTCCTCCAGTGTCCCCCCACCCCCATTTCCCTCATCCTGGGGAGGTGACAAGGGACAACCCTCAGGCATGGAGGGGGGACACGGTGTCACTGCCACTGCTCGGGGTGTCCCCAGTCCAGGTGACACTGGGGACACTGAGGGTGTCCTCACTGGGGGAGGTTATGGCCAGCTTGGGGACCCCAGAGTGTCACCCTGGGCCAGCTGGTGGGTTTGGGGACAAATTGTTTGGGTTTGGGGACAAATTGTTTGGGTTTGGGGTCAAATTGTTTGGGTTTGGGATGTGTCACCTGGGATGGAGTGGGGAAGTGAGGGGACACCTGGAAATGTCACAGGTGTCCCTTGGCCAGTGGTCAGTTGTGGTGGCCGGTGTCCCACAGTGCGGACTGGTGGCTGGTCACAGTGGCCAGTGTCCCATTGTGGTGGCCAGTGTCTGGTCATGGTGGCCAGTGTCCCATCACGGTGGCTGTTTGTGGTGGCCGGTGTCCCTTGTGGTGGCCAGTGGCCCATGCTGGTGGTCTGGTCAGGGTGGCCGGTGTCCCCTCCCGGTGTCCCCTCCCTGTGTCCCCTCCCAGTGTCCCCATCCCCGTGTCCCATCCTGGTGTCCCCATCCCAGTGTCCCCATCCCCGTGTCCCTGTCCTGTCCCCATCCCCATGTCCCTGTTCCCGTCCTTGTATTCCTGTGTCCCTGTCCCCACCCATGTCCCTGTCCCCATCCCTGGATCTCTGTCCCCATGTCCCTGTCCCCCTGTGCGTCTTTATCCCTGTATCCCTGTGTCCCCATGTCCCTGACCCCGGTGTCCCAGCCCCATTGTGCCTGTGTCCCGGTGTCCCTGGACCCCCATATCCCTTGTCCCCATGTCCCCGACCCCAGTGTCCCTGTATCCCGGTGTTCCCTGTGTCCCCATGTCCCTAACCCCAATGTCCCTATACTCCTGGTGTCCCCAACCTCAGTGTTCCCATATCCTGGTGTCCCCATATCCCAATGTCCCTATATCCTGGTGTCCCTGTATCCGGTGTCTGTGTGTCCCTGTGTCCTGTTGTCCCCATGTCCTGCTGTCCCTGTGTGCTGGTGTCCCTGTCTCCCAACGTCCCTGACCCTGCTGTCCCTCATCCCTGTGTCCCCTGTGTCCCTTTGTCCCTAACCACATTGTCTGCAGTGTCCCCGGTGTCCCTGACCCTGCTGTCCCTGTCCCTCTGCCCCTCATGTCCTGGGTGTCCCTGACCCTGCTGTGTTGCTGTCCCCATGTCCCTGACCCTGCTGTCTCTCTGTCCCCGTGTCCCCATGTCCCTGACCCCACTATCCCTCTGTCCTTGTGTCCTTATGTCCCCATGTCCCTGACCCTGCTGTCCCTGTGTCCCCGTGTCCCCATGTCCCTGACCCTGCTGTCCCCCTGTCCCTCTGTCCCCATGTCCCTGACCCTGCTGTCCCCGTGTCCCCCTGTCCCCATGTCCCTGACCCTGCTGTCCCCGTGTCCCTCTGTCCCTCTGTCCCCATGTCCCCATGTCCCTGACCCTGCTGTCCCCATGTCCCCCTGTCCCCATGTCCCCATGTCCCTGACCCTGCTGTCCCCGTGTCCCCCTGTCCCCATGTCCCTCTGTCTCCATGTCCCTCTGTCTCCATGTCCCTGACCCTGCTGTTCCCCTGTCCCTCTGTCCCTGTGTCCCCATGTCCCTGACCCTGCTGTCCCCCTGTTCCTCTGCCCCCATGTCCCTGACCCTGCTGTCCCCGTGTCCCCCTGTCCCCATGTCCCTGACCCTGCTGTCCCCGTGTCCCTCTGTCCCTCTGTCCCTCTGTCCCCATGTCCCCATGTCCCTGACCCTGCTGTCCCCATGTCCCCCTGTCCCCATGTCCTGATGTCCCTGACCCTGCTGTCCCTCTGTCCCTCTGTCCCCATGTCCCCATGTCCCTGACCCTGCTGTCCCCGTGTCCCCATGTCCTGGTGTCCCTGACCCTGCTGTCCCCGTGTCCCCCTGTCCCCATGTCCCTATGTCCCTGTGTCCCCATGTCCCTGACCCTGCTGTCCCCGTGTCCCTCTGTCCCTGTGTCCCCATGTCCTCATGTCCCCATGTCCCTGACCCTGCTGTCCCCCTGTCCCCTCTGTCCCTGTGTCCCCATGTCCTCATGTCCCCATGTCCCTGACCCTGCTGTCCCCCTGTCCCTCTGTCCCTGTGTCCCCGTGTCCTCATGTCCCCATGTCCCTGACCCTGCTGTCCCCCTGTCCCTCTGTCCCTGTGTCCCCGTGTCCTCATGTCCCCATGTCCCTGACCCTGCTGTCCCCCTGTCCCTCTGTCCCTGTGTCCCCGTGTCCTCATGTCCCCATGTCCCTGACCCTGCTGTCCCCACAGGGCTCTGAAAGCCGTGAGGCTCCTCCGCTCCCGCCCCGCTGATGCCCGAGGGAGCCGAGCCATGAAGGGGTGAGTGGGACCCCAAAACTCACCTGGGACCCCAAAATCTACTCTGGGACCCCCAAAATCCAACCTGGCATTCCCAAAACTCAGCTGGGACCCCAAAATCTACTCTGGGACCCCCAAAATCCAACCTGGCGTTCCCAAAACTCACCTGGGACCCCAAAATCTACTCTGGAACCCCTCAAAATGACCCAGGACCCTCCAAAAGTGACCAGAGAACCCCCCCTAAAATGGCCCCAGACCCCCAAAGCTACCCTAGGACACCCCAAATCCAATCTGGAACTCCCAAAATGGCTCCAGGACCCCCTAGAACTGCCCAGGACCCCCCAAAAGTGCCCCACGGGTGGGGATACACGAGGGGTGGGTGATTTGGGAGGGCCCTTGATTTGGGGTTCGGGGGGTTTGGGGGGTTCAGGGACCCCCCCTCACTTTGGGGTTCCATCACCCTCAGGCAGCAAAAAGCAGCCGAGACGGAGGAGGGGACAGTGCAGATCCAGGAAGGTGAGGGGGGACCCTGAAATGGGGGTTTGGGGGGGATTTGGGGAGGTTTTGGGGTCTTTGGGGGGGTTTTGGGGGGGCTGTGATGGGATTATGGGGTTTTTTTTTTGGAGGGTTTTGTGGTTTATGGGGGGGTTCAGGGGGGGTTTGGGGTATGTGGGGTGCTGTGGGGTCTGTGGGGTGTTATGGGGGGGCTCTGGAGGGGTTCTGGGGGGGTTTTTGGGGGGGTGTTTGGAGAATGTGGGGGGGGCTATGAAGGGGTTGGGGGAGGGGAATGCCCCCCTGCTGTGCTGCCCCCTCCCCATCCCCCCTCCCCAGTTCAGAATGATCCCTCCCCTCCAATTTGGGGCACCCCCTCCCCACTTTTAGTTCCCCCCCACCCCCCTCCCAATTCGAGATGCCCCCTTCCCAACTTTGGGGTGCTCCACCCCCCCCCCAGTTTGGGGTGCTCCCCTCCCCCAGTTTGGGGTGCTCCCCTCCCCCAGTTTGGGGTGCTGCTCTCCCCCAGTTTGGGGTGCTCCCCCCCCAGTTTGGGGTGTCCCCCCATTTTGGGGTGCTCCCCCCCGCAGTTTGGGGTGCTCCCCCCAGTTCAGGGTGCTTCCCCCTCCCAGTTTGGAGTGTTCCCCCCAGTTTGGGGTGCTCCCCCCCCCCCCAGTTTGGGGTGCTCCCCCCAGTTTGGGGTGCCCCCCTCCCCCCACTCGTGGCTGTCCCCAGGCTCGGTGGCCACCGGGGAGGACCCCACGAGCGTGGCCATCGCCAGCATCCAATCGGCCGCCACCTTCCCCGACCCCGGCGTCAAGTATGTGTTCAGGACCGAGGGCGGCGGCACACAGGTACCGCACCTGGGCACACCTGGGGACACCTGGGCACACCTGGAGTACACCTGGGCACACCTGGGGGCAGCTGGAGTACACCTGGGGACACCTGGGGACACCTGGGGACACCTGGAGTACACCTGGGCACACCTGGAGTACACCTGGGGGCAGCTGGAGCACACCTGGGGACACCTGGGGACACCTGGAGTACACCTGGGGGCAGCTGGGGCACACCTGAGCACACCTGGGCACACCTGGGGACACCTGGGGACACCTGGAGTACACCTGGGGGCAGCTGAGCACACCTGAGCACACCTGGGCACACCTGGGGGCAGCTGGAGCACACCTGGGGCACACCTGGGCACACCTGGGGGCAGCTGGGGCACACCTGGGCACACCTGGGGACACCTGGAGTACACCTGGGGGCAGCTGGGCACACCTGGGGCACACCTGGGCACACCTGGGGGCAGCTGGGGCACACCTGGGGACACCTGGAGTACACCTGGGGACACCTGGAGTGCACCTGGGGGGCAGCTGGAGCACACCTGAGCACACCTGGGGGCAGCTGGATACACCTGGGGAGACTTGGGATACATGGGCACACCTGGGATACATCTGGAGGGCATCTGGGAACACCTGGGTACACCTGGACACACCTGGACACACCTGGATACAAATGGGCACACCTGGGGCACACCTGGGCACACCTGGGATACACCTGGAATGTGCCTGGGGATACCTGGACACACCTGGGACACACCTGGGCACACCTGGGGCACACCTGGGATATACCTGGACACACCTGGGGCACACCTGGGATATACCTGGACACACCTGAGATACACCTGGACACACCTGGGGACACCTGTGGGACACTGTGGGGTGGCACACCTGTGGCAGGTGATGTTCCAGGTGGTGACACCAGGGCACTCAGGGGACATTGGGAATGGGTTTGGGGTCTCTGTCTCACCTGTCCCACCTGTCCCAGGTGATGTTCTGGGTGATCCAGGTGGTGACACTGAGGGGTTTGGGGTCTCTGTCTCACCTGTCCCACCTGTCCTAAGTGATGTACCGGGTGATCCAGGTGGTGACATTGAGGGGTTTGGGGTCTGTGTCTCACCTGTCCCACCTGTCCCAGGTGATGTACCGGGTGATCCAGGTGGCTGACGGGCAGCTGGACGCGCAGACCGAGGGCACCAGCGCCATCAGCGGCTACCCAGCCACCCAGTCCATGACACAGGTGTGTCACCTGGCCACGCCCACTGCCACACCCCCTGTCCCCATCCCACCTGTGCCACCCCCACTGTCCCCCATCCCACCTATGCCACACCCACTCCATGAGACAGGTGTGTCACCTGGCCACGCCCACTGCCACACCCCCCTTTGTCACCTGTGCCCCACCCAGTCCATGACACAGGTGTGGCACCTGGCCACACCCACTGCCACACCCCCTGTCCCCATCCCACCTGTGCCACACCCACTCCATGACACAGGTGTGTCACCTGGCCACGCCCACTGTCCCCATCCCACCTGTGCCACCCCCACTGTCCCCATCCCACCTGTGCCATACCCAGTCCATGAGACAGGTGTGTCACCTGGCCACACCCACTGCCACACCCCCCTTTGTCACCTGTGCCCCACCCAGTCCACGTGACAGGTGTGGCACCTGGCCACCCCCACTGCCACATCCCCTGTCCCCATCCCACCTGGGCCACACCCACTCCATGACACAGGTGTGTCACCTGGCCACCCCCACTGTCCCCATCCCACCTGTGCCACACCCAGTCCATGAGACAGGTGTGTCACCTGGCCACGCCCACTGCCACTCCCCCCTTTGTCACCTGTGCCCCACCCAGTCCATGTGACAGGTGTGGCACCTGGCCACCCCCACTGCCACACCCACTGTCCCCATCCCATCTGTGCCCCACCCAGTCCATGTGACAGGTGTGGCACCTGGCCACGCCCATGCCACCACCCTGCGCCTCACCTGTGCCCCACCCAGTCCAGGTGTGGCACAGGGTCACACCCCCCTGTTCCCCTGTCTCACCTGTGCCCCCTGTTCCTCACCTGTGTCTCTTGTGCCCTGCCCAGGTGGTGACCCAGGTGTGTCATGGGGCCACACACCGGTCCCTCACCTGTGTCTCACCTGTGCCGTCTGTGTCCTGTGTCCCACCTGTGTCTCACCTGTCCCATCTGTGTCCTGTGTCCCACCTGTGCCTCACCTGTCCCATCTGTGTCCTGTGTCCTGTGCCTCACCTGTCCCATCTGTGTCCTGTGCCTCACCTGTCCCATCTGTGTCCTGTGTCTCACCTGGGCCTCACCTGCTTCACCTGTACCTCACGTGTGCCTCACTTGTCTCATTTGTTTCACCCGTCCCTCACTTGTCTCCCATCCCTCAATTGTCCCACCTGTGTCCCACCTGTGTCCCACCTGTGTCCCATCTGTGTCCCACCTGTGTCCCATCTGTGTCCCATCTGGATGTCACCTGTCTCATTTGTTTCACCTGTCCCTCACTTGTCCCACCCGAGTCCCCCCCGTGTCTCACCTGTCTCTCACCCGTGTCTCACCTGTCCCCCCGGTGTCCCCCGTGTCTCACCTGTCCCCCCGGTGTCCCCCGTGTCTCACCTGTCCCCCCCCATGTGGTGTCTCACCTGTTGCACCTGTGTCCCCCCTGTCCCACCCGTGTCTCCTCCATGTCTCACCTGTCTCCCCTGTGTTTCACCTGTCCCTCCCATGTCCCCCTGTCCCTCACCTGTCCCCTGGTGTCCCCTGGTGTCCCCCCCATGTCTCACCTGTCCCCCCTGGTATCTCACCTGTCCCCCCCATGTCTCACCTGTCCCCCCCATGTCTCACCTGTCCCCCATGTCTCACCTATTCCCCTGGTGTCTCACCTGTCCCCCGGTGTCCCCCTGGTGTCTCACCTGTCCCCCGGTGTCCCCCATGTCCCCCCTGTCCCTCACCTGTCCCCCCTGTCCCCCCCGGTGTCTCACCTGTCCCCCCGGTGTCCCCCCTGTCCCCCCATGTCTCACCTATTCCCCTGGTGTCTCACCTGTCCCCCGGTGTCCCCCCATGTCTCACCTGTCCCCCCGGTGTCCCCCCTGTCCCCCCCGGTGTCCCCCCTGTCCCCCGTGTCTCACCTGTCCCCCCATGTCTCACCTGTCCCCCTGGTGTCCCCCCTGTCCCCCGGTGTCCCCCCATGTCTCACCTGTCCCCCCGGTGTCCCCCCTGTCCCCCGTGTCTCACCTGTCCCCCCGCGGCAGGCGGTGATCCAGGGCGCGTTCACGAGCGAGGACGCGGTGGATTCGGAGGCGGCGCCCAGCGAGACGCACTACACCTACTTCCCTGCCGCGGGCGTGGCCGACGGCGCCGCCGCCACCGCCGCCACCGCCGCCACCGCCGTGGTCACCACGCAGAGCTCCGAGGCGCTGCTGGGACAGCCCACGCCCACAGGTGAGCCGTGGTGGCACCTGGGCAGGGTTTGGGGTCACCTGGGTGGGTTTGGTGTCACCTGGATGGGGTTTGGGGTCACCTGGAAAGGGTTTGGGGTCACCTGGATGGGTTTGGGGTCACCTGGATGGGTTTGGTGTCACCTGGATGGGGTTTTGAGTCATGTGAACAAGGTTTGGGTTCACTTGGGTGGGTTTGGTGTCACCTGGGTGGGGTTTGGAGTGATGTGAACAAGGTTCGGTATCATCTGGGCGGGTTTGGGGTCACCTGGTTGGGTTTGGGGTCACCTGGTTGGGTTTGGGGTGACCTGGACAAGGTTTGGGATGACCTGGATGGATTTGGTGTTACCTGGATGGGTTTGGGGTCACCTGGGTGGGTTTGGTGTCACCTGGGTGGGTTTGGAGTCATGTGAACAAGGTTCGGTATCATCTGGGCGGGTTTGGGGGTCACCTGGTTGGGTTTGGGGTCACCTGGTTGGGTTTGGGGTCATGTGAACAAGGTTTGGGGTCACCTGGATGGGTTTGGGGTCACCTGGTTGGGTTTGGGGTCATCTGGGTGGGTTTGGGGTCACCTGGAAAGGGTTTGGTGTCACCTGGATGGGTTTGGTGTCACCTGGGTGGGTTTGGAGTCATGTGAACAAGGTTTGGTATCATCTGGGCGGGTTTGGAGTCACCTGGGTGGGTTTGGGGTCACCTGGATGGGTTTGGGGTCATCTGAACAAGGTTTGGGGTCACCTGGTTGGGTTTGGGGTCATCTGGGTGGGTTTGGGGTAACCTGGGTTGGGTTGGGACTCACCTGGACAGGATTTGGGCTCACTTGGATTGGGTTAGGGTCATGTGGATGCATTTGGGGTCCCACCTGTGGGATTGGGGTCTCACCTGTGGGGTTTGGGGTCTCACCTGTGGGATTGGGGTCTCACCTGTGGGGTTTGGGGTCTCACCTGAGGGGTTTGGGGTCTCACCTGTGGGTTTGGGGTCTCACCTGTGGGGTTTGGGGTCTCACCTGTGGGGTTTGGGGTCCCACTTGTGGGATTGGGGTCTCACCTGTGGGGTTTGGGGTCTCACCTGTGGGGTTTTGGGTCTCACCTGTGGGTTTGGGGTCTCACCTGTGGGATTGGGGTCTCACCTGTGGCTCTGGTCTCTCAGGGCAGTTTTTCGTGATGATGTCACCACAGGAGGTGCTCCCGGGGGGAGCCCAGCGCTCCATCGCCCCCCGCGCCCACCCCTACTCACCGTGAGTACCTGGGGACACCTGGGGACACCTGGGATACACCTGGGGGTACCTGGGATACACCTGGGATACACCTGGGGGTACCTGGGATACACCTGGGATACACCTGGGGACACCTGGGGGTACCTGGGATACACCTGGGGGTACCTGGGATACACCTGGGATACACCTGGGGGTACCTGGGATACACCTGGGGGTACCTGGGATACACCTGGGGGTACCTGGGATACACCTGGGATACACCTGGGGGTACCTGGGATACACCTGGGATACACCTGGGGACACCTGGGGGTACCTGGGATACACCTGGGATACACCTGGGGGCACCTGGATACACCTGGGGGCACCTGGGGACACCTGGGGGCACCTGAGATACACTTGGGGCATACCAGAGGTACACTCAGACATACCTGTACCCACCTGTTCTCACCTGTTCCCACCTGTTCCCACCTGTTCCCACCTGTTCTCACCTGTTCCCACCTGTTCTCACCTGTATCCACCTGTTCTCACCTGTTCTCACCTGTTCTCACCTGTTCCCACCTGTTCCCACCTGTTCCCACCTGTTCCCACCTGTTCTCACTGTTCTCACCTGTTTCCACCTGTTCTCACCTGTTCTCACTGTTCTCACCTGTTCCCACCTGTTCTCACCTGTGCACACCTATATTCACCTGTTCTCACCTGTTCCCACCTGTTCTCTCCTGTTCTCTCCTGTTCTCACTGTTCTCACCTGTTCTCACCTGTTCTCACCTGTTCTCACCTGTTCCCACCTGTTCTCACCTGTGCACACCTGTTCTCACTGTTCTCACCTGTTCCCACCTGTTCTCACTGTTCTCACTGTTCTCACTGTTCTCACTGTTCTCACCTGTTCTCACCTGTTCTCACCTGTTCTCACCTGTTCCCTCCCCGCAGGAAGTCGGAGGCTCCCCGAGCCACGCGGGACGAGAAGCGCCGGGCACAGCACAACGAAGGTACCGGGGCTGATCCCGATCCGGGGTCATCCCAATCCCCCAATCCCAATTCCCATGGGAATTCCCAATCCCAATTCCCCGTTCCCAATCCCCCATTCCCACTGGGAATTCCCAATCCCCCATTCCCACAGGAATTCCCCACTCCCAGTCCCCCATTCCCAATCCCCCATTCCCATGGGAATTCCCCATTCCCAATCCCCCATTTCCATGGGAATTCCCAATCCCCATTCCCACGGGAATTCCCAATCCCCCATTCCCACGGGAATTCCCAATCCCCCATTTCCATGGGAATTCCCATTCCCCATTCCCAATCCCCCATTCCCACGGGAATTCCCATTCCCCATTCCCACGGGAATTCCCAATCCCCCATTCCCACGGGAATCCCCATTCCCAGTCCCCCATTCCCACGGGAATTCCCAATCCCCCATTCCCATTGGGAATTCCTGTTCCCCATTCCCATGGTAATTCCCAGTCCCCCATTCCCATGGGAATTCCCGTTCCCAATCCCCCATTCCCACGGGAATTCCCATTCCCCATTCCCACGGGAATTCCCGTTCTCAGTGGAGCGCCGGCGCCGGGACAAGATCAACAACTGGATCGTGCAGCTCTCCAAGATCATCCCCGACTGCTCCATGGAAAACACCAAATCCGGACAGGTCCCAGCCCTCCCCTCCCCCCCATCACGGATTTGGGATTTCGGGATCCCCGAATTCCCGAGCTGACCCCGGAATCCCGGAATTCCCAGAGCAAGGGCGGGATCCTGTCCAAGGCCTGCGATTACATCCAGGAGCTGCGGCAGAGCAACCTGCGGCTGAGCGAGGAGCTGCAGGGCCTGGACCAGCTGCAGATGGACAACGAGGTCCTGCGCCAGCAGGTGAGACTGGGAGCACTGGGAGCACTGGGAATGGGACTGGGATGGGACTGGGATCATTGGGATGGGATTTGGATCATTGAGATGGGACTGGACCAGCTGCAGATGGACAACGAGGTCCTGCGCCAGCAGGTGGGACTGGGAGCACTGGGAGCACTGGGAGCACTGGGAATGGGACTGGGATCATTGGGATGGGACTGGGATGGGATTGGGATCATTGGGATGGGATTAGGATGGGATTGGGATGGGATCGGGATTCATGGGATTGGGGCTGGACCAGCTGCAGATGGACAACGAAGTCCTGCGCCAGCAGGTGAGACTGGGAGCACTGGGAGCACTGGGAATGGGGCTGGGATGGGACTGGGATCATTGGGATGGGACTGGGATGGGACTGGGATCATTGGGATGGGACTCGGATCGATGGGATCGGGATTCATGGGATTGGGGCTGGACCAGCTGCAGATGGACAACGAAGTCCTGCGCCAGCAGGTGAGACTGGGAGCACTGGGAATGGGGCTGGGATCATTGGGATGGGACTGGGGACACTGGGATGGGGCTGGGATCATTGGGATGGGACTGGGATGGGACTGGGGACACTGGGAATGGGACTGGGGACACTGGGATGGGACTGAGATCATTGGGATGGGGCTGGACCAGCTGCAGATGGACAACGAGGTCCTGCACCAGCAGGTGAGACTGGGAGCACTGGGAGCACTGGGAATGGGGCTGGGATCATTGGGATGGGACTGGGATGGGATTGGGATCATTGGGATTGGGGCTGGACCAGCTGCAGATGGACAACGAGGTCCTGCGCCAGCAGGTGGGACTGGGAGCACTGGGAATGGGGCTGGGATCATTGGGATGGGACTGGGATGGGATTGGGATCATTGGGATGGGATTAGGATGGGATTGGGATGGGATTGGGATCGATGGGATTGGGGCTGGACCAGCTGCAGATGGACAACGAGGTCCTGCGCCAGCAGGTGGGACTGGGAGCACTGGGAGCACTGGGAATGGGGCTGGGATGGGACTGGGGACACTGGGATGGGACTGGGATCATTGGGATGGGACCGGGATGGGATTGGGATGGGACTGGGGTCATTGAGATGGGACTGGGGACACTGGGAATGGGACTGGGGACACTGGGATGGGACTGGGGACACTGGGAATGGGATTGGGATCATTGGGATGGGGCTGGACCAGCTGCAGATGGACAACGAGGTCCTGCGCCAGCAGGTGGGACTGGGAGCACTGGGAGCACTGGGAATGGGGCTGGGATCATTGGGATGGGACTGGGGACACTGGGATGGGACTGGGATGGGACTGGGATCATTGGGATGGGATTGGGATCGGTGGGATGGGACTGGGGACACTGGGATGGGACTGGGATCATTGGGATCGATGGGATCGGGATTGATGGGATTGGGGCTGGACCAGCTGCAGATGGACAACGAGGTCCTGCGCCAGCAGGTGGGACTGGGAGCACTGGGAGCACTGGGAATGGGACTGGGATCATTGGGATGGGACTGGGATGGGATTGGGATCATTGGGATGGGATTAGGATGGGATTGGGATGGGATTGGGATTGATGGGATTGGGGCTGGACCAGCTGCAGATGGACAACGAGGTCCTGCGCCAGCAGGTGAGACTGGGAGCACTGGGAGCACTGGGAATGGGGCTGGGATGGGACTGGGATCATTGGGATGGGACTGGGATCATTGGGATGGGACTGGGATTGTTGGGATGGGACTGGGGACACTGGGATGGGATTGGAGCCTGGGCCAGCTCCACAGACAGTGAGGCAGCAGGTGGGGAACTGGGAGTTACTGGGAGCACTGGGAGGGATTTGGGGTCACTGGGGGGATATTTTGGGATCCCTGGGGGTGTCTGACCCCCCCAAACCCCCCTGGGACCCCCCAAATTGAGGCAGAGGGGCTGAAGAACAAGAACCTGTTGCTATGGCTTTGGGTTACTGGGAGCACTGGGCTGTACTGGGAATGTACCAGGGAGGTGTTTTGGGGTCCTGGAGGATATTTTGGGGTGTCTGACCCCTGAAACCCCCCCGGGGCCCCCCCCAGATTCCCCCGGGACCCCCCCAAATTCACCCAAAGTTGAGGAACAAGAACCTGTTGCTATGGCTTTGGGTTACTGGGAGCACTGGGCTGTACTGGGAGCGTACCAGGGAGGTGTTTTGGGGTCCTGGAGGATATTTGGGGGTGTCTGACCCCCAAAACCCCCCGGGACCCCCCCAAATTCAGGTGGAGGAGCTGAAGAACAAGAACCTGCTGCTGCGGGCGCAGCTGCGCCAGCACGGGCTGGAGATCGTCATCAAAAACGACACCCACTGACCCCCAAACCCCCCCGGGACCCCAAAAACCCCCCCAAAATCCACCCCCCGCACCCCAACCCCCCCCCCCCGGGACCCCCCAAACCCCTCCCAGGGACCCCCAAAACCCCCCCCCAAATTCACCCACCCCAAAATCCCACCCTGGAATCTCCCCCTCCCCCCCCCCCCCCGCACTCGGTTCTGCCCCTCCCCCACCCAATCATGACCGTGTGGCCCCTCCCCCACCCCCTCCCGCGTGGTCTCGGGGGGCTCCGAGACCCCCCCTTCACCCCCAAAATTCCCAAAATCCCCCAAATTCCCCCCAAAATCCCTTCAAATGTCCCCCCCCCCCCCCCCCCAAAATTCACCCCCCCACGCTCTCGGCCCGGTGGGCCCCTCCCCCACCCCCAAAATTTTGGGACCCCTCCCCCTCCCCCCCCCTAAAATTTGGGACCCCTCCCCCCCAAAAAAATGGGATTTGGGGTCTCCCCTCCCCCCCCCCGCGGGGTTTTGGGGTTGGGGGAGGGGATTTGGGGGGGTTTGGGGGTGTTGGGACCCTCACGCCCCTCCCCCACCCCCCCCTTTTTTACCCCTCCCCCACCCCCTCCCCCTCCCCCCCCCTCGCGGGGTTTTGGGATTTTTTTTTTTTTTTTTTAAAACTCTCGGAATTGCAAAAAAAAAAAGAAAAAAAAACAAAACAAAAATTCCAAGGAAAAAAAAAAAAAAGTGGAAAAGAAATAAAAATAGGGATTTGTTTTTTTTAGGTCCTCCAGGTTTTTCCCAACCCACGAGGGACCCCAAAATTCCTCTGGATCCATCCAGGGAAACCCCAAAATTCTCCCAAATTCGTTCAGGGATCTTAAAAAAATTCCTTATTTTGTCCAGGAACCCCAAAACCTCCAAGAATTCCCCCCAAAATAATCCAAAATTCTCATAAATTCGTTCAGGGACCCTAAAAAAATTCCTGATTCCATCCAGAAACCCCAAAAAGACCCCAAAATTCTCATGAATTCATTCAGGGACCCTTAAAAAATTCAGATTTCATCCAGAAACCCCAAAACTTCCAAGAATTCCCCCAAAATTCTCCTGAATCCACCCAGGGAACCTCAAATTCTCCTGTCCCCCCCCCAGTGTCCCCTTACTGGGAGGGGACTGGGTTGTACTGGGGGCACTGGGGGGGCACCGGGGGTCACTGGTCTGAACTGGTGGACACTGGGGGGGTCACTGGGGGTCACTGGTGGTCACTGGGGGACACTGAGGGGTCACTGGTGGTCACTGGTCTGAACTGGGGGGGTCACTGGTGGTCACTGATCCGAACTGGTGGTCACTGGAGGGGTCATTGGGGTCACTGGGGGGGTCACTGGGGGGTCACTGGTGGTCACTGGTCTGAACTGGGGGGGTCACTGGTGGTCACTGGGGGTCACTGGTGGTCACTGGGGGGTCATTGGTGGTCACTGGTCTGAACTGGTGGTCACTGGGGGACACTGGGGGGTCACTGGTAGTCACTGGTGGTCACTGGGGGGTCACTGGTGGTCACTGGGGGTCACTGGGGGGGCACTGGTGGTCACTGGGGCTCACTGGTGGTCACTGGTCTGAACTGGGGGAGTCACTGGTGGTCACTGGGGGTCACTGGGGGACACTGGTGGTCACTGGTGGTCGCTGGGAGGTCACTGGGGGACACTGGTGGTCACTGGTCTGAACTGGTGGTCACTGGGGGGGTCACTGGGGGTCACTGGTGGTCACTGGGGGACACTGGGGGGTCACTGGTCTGAACTGGTGGGGGTCACTGATGGTCACTGATCCGAACTGGTGGTCACTGGAGGGGTCACTGGGGGTCACTGGGGGGTCACTGGTGGTCACTGGTCTGAACTGGGGGGGTCACTGGGGGGTCACTGGTGGTCACTGGGGGTCACTGGTGGTCACTGGGGGGTCACTGGTGCTCACTGGTCTGAACTGGTGGTCACTGGGGGGGTCACTGGGGGACACTGGGGGGTCACTGGTGGTGACTGGGGCGTCACTGGTGGTCACTGGTCTGAACTGGGGGGGACACTGGGGGGTCACTGGTGGTCACTGGTCTGAACTGGGGGGGTCACTGGTGGTCGCTGGGGGGTCACTGGGGCTCACTGGGGGGTCATTTGGGTCACTGGGGGGGTCACTGGTGGTCACTGGGGGTCACTGGTGGTCACTGGTCTGAACTGGGGAGTCACTGGGGGTCACTGGGGGGGTCACTGGGGGGTTACTGGGGTGGTCACTGGTCCGAACTGGTGGTCACTGGAGGGGTCACTGGGGGGTCACTGGGGGGTCACTGGGGGGGTTATTGGGGTGGTCACTGGTGGTCACTGGGTGTCACTGGGGGTTACTGGGGGGGTCACTGGGGGGTTACTGGGGTGGTCACTGGTGGTCACTGGGTGTCACTGGGAGTCACTGGGGGGTCACTGGGGGGGTCACTGGGGGGGTTACTGGGGTGGTCACTGGTCCGAGCTGGGAGCCCCGGCCGGGGCAATGTTGCCATGGCAACTCCAGGCCCCGCCCCCCGCGCGCTCCCATTGGCCAGAAGTTGCAGCGCGCTCTCCCATTGGCCGCCGCTCCCCGCCCTTCCCACGCCCGTCCTCTCAGCCAATCAAACCACAGAGGCGGGACCTTCCCGGCCAATCAGCGAGCAGCGCTTTAAACTGACAGTCAGGACAACCAATAGCAGCGCGGAGGGGGCGTGGCCCGGCGGCACCTGGCGGGGAAGGCGTGGCCGCCCCTCCCGGTGGGTGCGGAGGGGGCGGGGCCGGGAGGGGGCGGGGCCGGTGGGGGCGGGGCGGGCGCACCTGGCGCGGGGCGGCGGCGCCATGGCGGGAGCGGAGCGGGGCCGGGACCCCCGGGACCACCGGGACCCGCACCCCGGGAGCGGCGTGCGGCTGCTGCTGCTGCTGCTGGGGGGGCTCGGTGAGCTGGGGAGGGGGCGATGGGGAACCGGGGGGGGCTGGAGTTGGGGAGGGGGCTCGGAGGAACCGGGGGCGGCCGGGAATTGGGGAGGGAGCGATGGGGGAACCGAGGGGGGGCGGGAGTTGGGGAGGGGGCTCGGAGGAACCGGGTGGGAATTGGGGAGGGGGCTCGGAGGAACCGGGGGGGGCCGGGAATTGGGGAGGGGTCCTGGGGGGAGTTGAGGAGGGGGTCGGAGGAACCGGGGGGTGGGAATTGAGGAGGGGGCTCGGGGAACCGGGGAGGAATTGGGGAGGGGGCTCGGGGAACCGGGGGGGCGGGAGATGGGGAGGGGGCTCAACAAAGGAGGCGGGAAGAAAATGGGGGCTCCGCTGGGGGTCGGGGCCGGTACCGGCGAGGGCTGGGGTGGCTCGGGGCCGGTACCGAGGAGCACGTGGGGACCGGGGTCGGTACCAGGGAGCACGTGGGGACCGGGGTCGGTACCGGGGGAGGGGTCTGGGAACGAGCGGGATCGGCCCGGGGGGGGTGGGGGGGGCAGGACCGGGCCGGGGTCACCGGAGCGGGGTTCGGGCAGGGGGGGGGTCCCTTGGATCGGTCCCGGTGCCGGTCCCGGGGGTTCCTCACGGACCGTGTTGGTACCGGGGAGAGTTTGGGGGGGGGCACCCGAGCCGGTCCCGGTACCGAGAGGCGATGGGGACCCCCCGGTACCCCCCAGCCGGGCGGTGCCGGTACCGGGGGGGTCTCGGTGTTTCCGCCCCGGGAGCGTTCCCGGTTCGTACCGGGGTGGGGGGTGCCGATACCGGGACCGGGGACCCCCCGGGACCCCCTGAATTCCCGGGCAGCACCGGGATGGGCCGGTCCCGAAACCTCCGGACCCCCAAATCCCGGGAATTCGGGGGGTTCCGGCAGCGCATCCGGACCGGAGGCACCGGGACCGGCACCGGGAGTGGCGGGGGTGCCTTTCCTGTCCCTCCATTGTGTTCAACAATCCCGGGATTAACCCGATCCCGGCTGGGCTGGACCCGGCCTGAGTCGGGATTAACCCGATCCCAAATGATTTCACCTAAACCAGATTGGGATTAACCCGATCCCGGTTGATTTGGACCCAAATCAGGTCGGGATTAACCCAATTCCTGTTTATGTGGACCCAAAACGGGTCGGGATTAACCCGATCCCGGTTTGTTTGGACCCCAAACCGGTCGGAATTAATCCAATTTCTGTTGATTTGGACCCAAAACGGGTCGGGATTAACTCGTCCCGGTTTATTTGGACCCAGAACGGGTCGGGATTAACTCGATCCGGCCTTATTTGGACCCAAACCAGGTTGGGATTTCCCCAATCCAGGCGGATTTAGACCCGGTCCTGGCAGGCCCCCACTCCCCAAAACTCGATTTTCCTCCACTAAATCCCTATTTTCGCACTCCAAATTCCTATTTCTGCACCCCAAATCCTGATTTTTCTCCCCCAAATTCCGATTAGTCCCACAAAATCCCGATTTTTTTCCCCCTCAAATCCCGGTTTTTACCCCGCAAATCCCGGTTTTTCCCCCACAATTCCCGGTTTTTCCCCCACAAATCCCGGTTTTTCCCCGAAATCCCGGTTTTTTCCCCCCCAAATCCCCATTTTCCCTCCCGGGTTTCACTTGGCAGGGGCTCGGGGTGCAAAGGTGGCGCAGGAGGGTGGCGGCCGAGCCGAGGTGACATCACCCGGTGACATTCCCGGTGGCATTCCCGGTGACATTCCCGCTTGGAATGAGCCAACAGCGCCAAACGCGGCCCCGGGGATGTCCCGACTGCAGGGATGCGACACGGGGAGTGACACGGGGGTGATACGGGGGTGTCCCCACGCCGAGCTGGGGGAATTGCGACATTCCCGGCCGCTTTCCTGCGAAACTGGGCAGAAACTGGGCAGGGCCGGAGGTGCCCGGACGGGATTTTCCGGCTCCCGGGCCGTGCCCGGTGACCGTGCCCGGGGCTCTCGGTGACCTCCCGGTGCCTCAACCCCGATTTCCCTCGGCAGCCGCGCTGGGCACGGCCCAGGTGACATCGGAGGACAAGGAAGTGCCGGAGCACAAACGTGAGTGTCCCCAAGGTCCCCGCGGTGTCACCGGCCCCGTCACCCCAGGGGACACCCCCGAGCCAGGGGGGAGGGCTCCACCCGGGGGGGTGTGGGGTCAGCCCGGTTTGGGTGGTCCCAGTTTGGGGTGGTCCCAGTTTGGGGTGATTCTGGTTCTGGGGTGATCCCAGTTTGGGGTGGTCCCAGTTTGGGGTGATTCTGGTTCTGGGGTGATCCCAGTTTGGGGTGATCCCAGTTTGGGGTGATTCTGGTTCTGGGGTGATCCCAGTTTGGGGTGATCCCAGTTTGGGGTGATTCTGGTTCTGGGGTGATTCTGGTTCTGGGGTGATCCCAGTTTTGGGTGGTCCCAGTTTGGGGTGATCCCGGTTCGGGCTGATCCCCATTTGGACCAATCCCAGTTCGAGCTGATCCCAGTTCTGGGCGATCCCAGCTCTGGGCTGATCCCAGCTCTGGGCTGATCCTGGTTGTGGGCTGATCCCGGTTCTGGCTGATCCCAGTTCTGGCTGGCCCTGGTTCTGGGTCAGTCCCAGTTCTGGCCAGCCCCGGTTCTGGCTGATCCCAGTTCTGGCTGATCCCGGTTCTGGCCAGCCCCGGTTCTGGCTGATCCCGGTTCTGGCTGATCCCGGTTCTGGGCTGATCCCGGTTCTGGCCAGCCCCGGTTCTGGCTGATCCCGGTTCTGGCTGATCCCGGTTCTGGCTGATCCCGGTTCTGGCTGATCCTGGTTCTGGGCTGATCCCGGTTCTGGCCAGCCCCGGTTCTGGCTGATCCCGGTTCTGGCTGATCCCGGTTCTGTTCCCTGCAGCCGTGGAGATTCCCTGCGCCGCGTTCCGCTCCAGCGGGAGCAACCCCCGGATCGAGTGGAAGTTCCAGAAGGGCTCTTCCCTGGTGCTCATCTTCTACGAGGGGAAGCTCACAGGTACTGGGGACACCGGGGGGACACCGGGGGGACATCGAGGGGACACCGGGGGGACACCGGGGGGCCCTGAGCCTGTGGGGACATTGGAGGGTCCCTGTGGGGCCATGGAGGCGTCACTGTGGGGTCCCAGCTTTGTGTCCTGCAGAGCTGTACTGGGGGGACACTGGGGCGTCCCTGTGGGGTGTCCCTGGGCTGTCCCTATGGGGTGTCCCTGGGGTGTCCCTGTGGGGGTCCCTCTTGGGGTCCCTCTGGGTCTGTGGGGGTCCCTCTGGGTCTGTGGGGGTCCCTGTGGGGTGTCCCTGGGGTGTCCCTCTGGGTGTCCCTATGGGGCTGTGGGGTGTCCCTGTGGGGCTGTGGGGGTCCCTGTGGGGTGTCCCTGGGGTGTCCCTATGGGGTGTCCCTGGTGGGGCTGTGGGGGCCCCTATGGGGCTGTGGGGGTCCCTCTGGGGGTCCCTGTGGGGTGTCAGTGCCATGTCCCAGCCCGGTGTCCCCCAGAGCCGTACTGGGGTGTCCCAGTGGGGCTGTGGGGGTCCCTGTGGGTGTCCCTGGGCTGTCCCTGTGAGGGTCCCTGGTGTCCCTGTGGGTGTCCCTGTGGGGGTCCCTGTGGGTCTGTGGGGGTCCCTGTGGGTGTCCCTGTGGGTCTGTGGGTGTCCCTGTGGGTGTCCCTGTGGGGGTCCCTGTGGGTCTGTGGGTGTCCCTGTGGGGGTCCCTGTGGGGGTCCCTGTGGGGGTCCCTGTGGGGGTCCCTGTGGGGGCCCCTGCGGGTCTGTGGGTGTCCCTGTGGGTCTGTGGGGGTCCCTGTGAGGGTCCCTGTGGGTGTCCCTGGGCTGTCCCTGTGAGGGTCCCTGTGGGTCTGTGGGGGTCCCTGTGGGGGTCCCTGTGGGGGTCTCTGTGGGTCTGTGGGTGTCCCTCTGGGGGTCCCTCTGGGTGTCCCTGTGGGGTGTCGGTGCCAGGTCCCAGCCCGGTGTCCCCCAGAGTCGTACCAGGACCGTGTCCAGTTCTCGCGCACGTCGATCCGGTTCCAGTCGGTGACGCGGGAGGACAGCGGGAAGTACATCTGCGAGGTGGTGGGGGATGGCAGCCACATCACCAAGTCCGAGGTCAACCTCATCGTCCAAGGTGAGGCCACCCCCTGTCCCCAGCCCTGTCCCTGTCCCATGGCTGGGTGGCTCTGGGCACTGCTGTCCCTGTCCCTTGGTTACTGTCACTGTCCCTGTCCCCAGGGTGACTCAGGGCAGTGCTGTCCCTGTCCCTGGGGTGGCTCCAGAAGGTCCTGTCACTGTTCCTGTCCCTGTCTCCATCCTTGTCCTGGGGGTGGCTCCAGGAGGTCCTGTCCCTGTCCCCAGGGTGGCTCCATTCAGTGCTGTCCCTGTCCCCATCCCTGTCCCTGTCCCTGGGGAGGCTCCAGGCAGTGCTGTCCCTGTCCCCATCCCTGTCCCTGTCCCCGGGGAGGCTCCAGGCAGTGCTGTCACTGTCCCCATCCCTGTCCCTGTCCCTGGGGAGGCTCCAGGCAGTGCTGTCCCTGTCCCCATGGCTGTCCCCGTGTCTGTCCCCACCCCTGTCCCTGTCCCTCGGGGTGCTGTCCCTGTCCCTGGGGAGGCTCTGGGCAGTGCTGTCACTGTCCCCATCCCTGTCCCTGTCCCCATCTCTGTCCCTGGGGAGGCTCTGGGCAGTGCTGTTCCCATGGCTGTCCCCATGCCTGTCCCTGTCCCTGGGGTGGCTCCAGGCAGTGCTGTCACTGTCCCCATCCCTGTCCCCATTCCTGTCCCTGTCCCCATCCCCGTCCCCATCCCTGGGGTGGCTCCAGGAGGTCCTGTCCCTGTCCCCAGGGTGGCTCCAGGCAGTGCTGTCCCTGTCCCCATGCCTGTCCCCATGGCTGTCCCCGTGTCTGTCCCCACCCCTGTCCCCGTCCCTGTCCCCATCCCCGTCCCCGTCCCTCGGGGTGCTGTCCCTGGGGAGGCTCTGGGCAGTGCTGTCACTGTCCCCATCCCTGTCCCTGTCCCCATCTCTGTCCCTGGGGAGGCTCTGGGCAGTGCTGTCCCATCCCTGTCCCCATGGCTGTCCCCGTGTCTGTCCCCATGCCTGTCCCTGTCCCCACGTCTGTCCCCATGTCTGTCCCCGTGCCTGTCCCTGTCCCCACGTCTGTCCCCATGTCTGTCCCCATGGCTGTCCCCACGTCTGTCCCCATGTCTGTCCCTGTCCCCACGTCTGTCCCCATGTCTGTCGGCAGTGCCCCCAGGGAAGCCGGTTGCCCACGTTCCCAGCTCAGCCACGGTTGGTTCCCGGGCCGTTCTGCGCTGCTCCGAGGCTCAGGGCTCGCCCCCTCCCACCTTCCGCTGGTACAAGGACGGCACCGAGCTGCCCGCAGACCCCAAATCCAGCCCCGCCTTCCGCAACTCCTCCTACAGCCTGGACCCGCGCTCCGGGGAGCTGGTCAGTGCCGGGGGCGCTCCTGCCCTTTTCCTGCCCCTTTTCCCATGTTTTCCTCTCCCTTTTCCCTGGTTTCCTCTCCCTTTTCCCAGTTTCCTCTCCCTTTTCCCTGTTTCCTCTCCCTTTTCCCTGGTTTCCTCTCCCTTTTCCCTGTTTTCTCTCCTTTTCCCTGGTTTCCTCTCCCTTTTCCCATGTTTTCCTCTCCCTTTTCCCTGGTTTCCTCTCCCTTTTCCCTGGTTTCCTCTCCCTTTTCCTCTCCCTTTTCCTCTCCCTTTTCCTCTCCCTTTTCCTCTCCCTTTTCCTCTCCCTTTTCCTCTCCCTTTTCCTCTCCCTTTTCCCAGTTTTCTCTCCTTTTCTCCCTTTTCCTGTCCCTTTTCCTTATTTTCCTCTCTCTTTCCCCCTTTTCCTGCCCCTTTTACTGTTTTCTCTTTTTTTTCTCCCTTTTCCTGTCCCTGTTCCCCTGTTTTCCTGCCCCTTTTCCCTGTTTTTTCTCCTTTTCTCCCTTTTCCTGTCCCTTTTCCCAGTTTTTTCTCCTTTTCTCCCTTTTTCTTCCCCTTTTCCCTGTTTTCCTCTCCCTTCCCCCCTTTCTCTGTCCCTTTTCCCGTGTCTTCCTGCCCCTTTTCCCTATTTTTTATTTTTTCATTATATTTTATTATGCTTATATTTTCATCATATTTATTTTTCCTTTTTTACTGTTTTCTCTTCTCCCTTTTCCCGTGTTTTCCTGTCCTTTTTCCCTATTTTCCTCTCTCTTTCCCCCTTTTCCTGCCCCTTTTCCTGTTTCCTCTCCATTTCCCCCCCTTTCTCTCCCGTTTTTCCCCCTTTTCCGTGATTCCTGCCCCATTCCAGGTTTTTGAGCCGGTGGGGGGCTGGGACACGGGCGATTATCACTGCGAGGCCTCCAACAACGTGGGGACCCCCCAGAAATCCGACGTGTTCCGCATGGAAGCCAGTAAGGAGCGATCCCCATCCCATTCCCGATCCCGATCCCATCCCCGATCCCAATCCCATTCCTGATCCCATTCCTGATCCCATCCCTGATCCCATCCCCAATCCCATTCCCATCCCCGATCCCAATCCCATTCCTGATCCCATTCCTGATCCCAAAATCATCCCTGATCCCAATCCCATTCCCATCCCCAATCCCATCCCCAATCCCAATCCCATTCCTGATCCCAATCCCGATCTCAATCCCATCCCTGATCCCATCCCTGATCCCATCCCTGATCTCAATCCCATCCCTGATCCCATTCCCGATCCCATCCTGATCCCATTCCTGATCCCATTCCCGATCCCATCCCCAATCCCATTCCCATCCCTGATCCCAAAATCATCCCTGATCCCAATCCCATTCCCATCCCCGATCCCATCCCCAATCCCATTCCCATCCCCGATCCCATCCCCAATCCCATTCCCATCCCCGATCCCATTCCCGATCCCATTCCTGATCCCAATCCCATTCCCGATCCCATCCCCAATCCCATTCCCATCCCTGATCCCGGTCCCATTCCCATTCCCATCCCCCATCCCATTCCCATCCCCGATCCCATTCCCGATCCCATTCCCGGCCCTTTTCCAGGCCCCGCTGGGCTTTGGAGCAGCCCCACCCTCGTTATCACCTCATTAATTATGTTAATGAGCCCCAGCATAGCGGGAGTGTGGGGATGAGGGAGGAACCGCAGCGGATCCCGCAGGGAATGGGAGCCAGGCTGGATCCCAGCCCGGCCAGGGGTGGGAATCCTGGAATTCCTGCTGGGATCCGCTCCCTGCCACTCTCCAGCTGGATCCAACCCCAATCCCAGCCCCACTTGGAGCCAGGAATTTAAAAATTCCCGCTGGGATCCGCTCCCTGCTGGGATCCAGCCCCTCTCCAGTTGGATCTGATCCCAATCCGTGCTCCATTTGTAGCTGGAAACCCCAAAATTCCCGCTGGGATCTGCTCCCTGCTGGGATCCATCCCAAATCCTGGCCTTATTCGGAGCTGAGCACCCCAAAATCTCCCCCGTCTGTGCCAGGATTCCTCCTCATCCCATGGGGTCCCTCCTGATCCCGTGGGATCTCTCTCGATCCCTTCGGATCCCTCCCAATCCTGTTTTCCCTCCCGGTCCTGTGGGATCCCTCTCGATCCCATGGGGTCCCTCCCGATCCCGTTTTCCCTCCCAGTCCCGTGGGGTCTTTCTTGATCCTATGGGATCCCTCCCGATCTCCTGGGATCCCTCCCAGTCCCGTGGGATCCCTCCCGATCCCTCCCGATCCCGTTTTCCCGCAGGTGAGGTGAACGTGGGTGGGATCGTGGCCGCCGTGGTGCTGCTGCTCCTGGTCCTGGCGCTCGCCGGCTTCGGGATCTGGTTCGCCCACAGGCGCGGCTACTTCGGCAGTGAGTGACCGGGAACGGACTGGGAGGGACTGGGATGGACTGGGAATGGACTGGGAATGGACTGGGAATGGACTGGGAATGGACTGGGATGGACTGGGAATGGACTGTGAGGGACTGGGATGGACTGGGAGGGACTGGGAATGGTGTGGGATGGACTGGGAATGGAATGGGAATGGACTGGGAATGGAATGGGAATGGACTGGGAGGGACTGGGAATGGACTGGGAATGGACTGGGAATGGATTGGGAGGGACTGGGAATGGTCTGGGGATGACCTTGGAATGGACTGGGAATGGACTGGGAATGACCTCGGGATGGACTGGGATGGACTGGGAATGGCCCCATGGTCCTGGAAGTGGCCCAGGAATGGTCTGAGATGGCCTGGGACTGGTCTGGGAACGGCTCCGTGTCCCTGGATGTGTCCCCATGAATGTCCGGTTGTCCTGATCATGTCCCCCCGGTGTCCCCTCCCCCCGTGTCCCCACCCCTCTGTGTCCCCTCCCCCCCCGTGTCCCCTCCCCCCGTGTCCCCTCCCCCCCCGTGTCCCCTCACCTCATCCCTGATTTTTATTTCTTTTTTCCTTTTTTCCAGAAAAAGCAGAGTGAGTGACCCCGGAGCCACCTCCTCATCCTGGGTGGTCCCACCCCCCTGGTGTCCCCTTGGTGCCACCCAGGTGTCCCCCTGGTCCCTCGGGGTGTCCCGTGGTGGGGACAGAGGGGACACAGAGCGGGTGGCACGTCCCAATCCCGATTTTCCCGCAGTGCCGGCGGGAAGAAGGTGATTTACAGCCAGCCCTCGCGGCGCAGCGAGGTGAGGACATGGGGACACCGTGGGGACACCGTGGGGACACCACGGGGACACCACGGGGACACCAGGACCTGCCACTGCCCAGGAGGGTCACAGCGGGGACACCCCAGTGTCCCCAGTGTCCCTTGGCAGGAGGGGTCTGGGGGGTGGGGATGGGGGGTGATGGTGTCCCCACTGATGTCCCCACTGATGTCCCCACTGATGTCCCCACTGATGTCCCCACTGATGTCCCCACTGATGTCCCTGTGTCCCTGTTAATGTCCCCAGTGTCCCTGGGGATGGTGGGGGAAGGGAGGGGGCTCATGGGTTTCCCTGTCCCCACTGATGTCCCCATGGCTGTCCCCATGGCTGTCCCTGTGTCCCCATGACTGTCCCCTTGTCCCCATGTCTGTCCCCGTGTCCTCATGGCTGTCCCCGTGTCCCCAACCCTGTCCCCATGGCTGTCCCCGTGTCCCCATGTCCGTCCCCGTGTCCCCATGGCTGTCCCCGTGTCCCCATGTCCATCCCCATGTCCCTATGGCTGTCCCCATGGCTGTCCCCGTGTCCCCATGGCTGTCCCTGTGTCCCCATCCCTGTCCCCATGACTGTCCCCATGTCCCCATCCCTGTCCCCGTGTCCCCATGGCTGTCCCCATCCCTGTCCCCATGTCCCCATGACTATCCCCGTGTCCCCATCCCTGTCCCCATGTCCCCATGGCTGTCCCCATCCCTGTCCCCATGTCCCCATCCCTGTCCCCATCCCTGTCCCCGTGTCTCCATGACTGTCCCCATGTCCCCATGGCTGTCCCCGTGTCTCCATGGCTGTCCCCGTGTCTCCATGACTGTCCCCATGTCCCCATGGCTGTCCCCATGTCCCCATGGCTGTCCCCGTGTCCCCTCAGGGTGAGTTCAAGCAGACCTCCTCGTTCCTGGTGTGACGTGGCGCTCCCTGTGCCCCCCGGACACTTTTTCCCGATTCCCGGAATTCCGGCGGGATTTTCTCTGTGGTTTTTGTAAAGCCTCACCCGGTGCCTTCGCTGCCACCGCTGCCTCTGGAACTTGGGGGGGTCCCCGTGTCCCCACGTCCTTCACCTCCCGCTTTTGTCCCCTCTTTGTGCCCCCCTTTGTCACCTCTTGCCCCCCCATTGTCCCCTTCCTTTGTCCCCCATCGTCCTCCCTTGTCCTCCACTGTTGTCCCCCCACCTTGTCCCCCTTTTTGTCCCCACTTCGTCCTCCCTGTCCCCTTTGTCCCCCCAACCTTGTCCCCCCTTGTCCCCCCCTTGTCCCCACTTTGTCCCCTTTCTGTCCCCAGGGGCTCTGGAAGGGGGCAGGGCTGGTGCCACCAGGTGGGGACACGTGTCCCACTGGTCCCAGTGGCCCCCCTGTACTGGGAGGGTGGGGGAGGGTACTGGAAATAAACCTGTGTCCTTTACCCGGCCTGGTGACACTGGGGGGGGACACTGGGGACATTGGGGGGGACACTGGGGGGTCTCTGGGGACATTGAGGGGACATTGGTGGATCCCTGGGGACATTATGGGGTCACTGGGGGGTCTCTGGGGACACTGAAGGGACACTGGTGGATCCCTGGGGACATTGAGGGGACACTGGAAGCTCCCTGGGGACACTGGGGGGATCTCTGAGGACATTAGGGAGCCACTGGGGACATTGGGAGGACATTGTGGGGGTCCCTGGGGACATTGAGGGGGCCCTGGGGGGTCTCTGGGGACATTGGGAGGACACTGGTGGATTGCTGGGGACATTGATGGGACCCTGGGAGGTCTCTGGGGACACTGAAGGGACACTGGTGGATCCCTGGGGACTTGAGGGGACACTGGGAGCTCTCTGGGGACACTGGGGGGATCTCTGAGGACATTAGGGAGTCACTGGGGACATTGGGGGGGGGACCCTGGGGGGTCTCTGGGGACATTGAAGGGACATTGGTGGATCCCTGGGGACAATGAGAAGGCATTTTGGGGACATTGTGGTGTCCCTGGGGACACTGGAGGGTCTCTGGGTACATTGAGGGGACCCTGGGGACATTGGGAGGACATTGTGGGGGTCTCTGGGGACATTGAGGGGACCCTGGGGGCTGAAGGAGACCCTGAGAGACGTTGGGAGGGGACCTCGGTGACATTGGGAGACCCTTTGGGGGGACATTTGGAACCCTCTGGGGATATTGGAGGGGTCCCTGGGGGCTGAGGGGACATTGGGGACACTGCGGGGACATTGGGGACTCCCCCCACCATCGACGTCACCTTTATTGAACTCCTGCCCCTCCCCCCCCGCCCCCAAACCGAGCCCCCCCGCTGGGAGGGGGGGAGGGGCAGCTTTGGGGGGTCCCGTGGTGGGGGGGGGGGTCCCGCTCCTTCCTCATTACCGACACCTTTAATTAGTGGCACTAATTGCCCCGGCACGGGGGGGCCGCGTTAATTGCGGGGTCTACGTTAAGCAGCAGCGACGGGCGGGGGGTGGGGGGGGACCCCGGCCCGGGGGGGAGGGGACACGGTGGCCGATTATCGGTGACACCCCGGGGGGACCCCCCGACACTGCCCGGAGTGGGGTGGGGTGGGAAGGGGGTCCAGCGCTTGAGGGGGGGTTGGGGGGTGAGGGGGGGGGGTCTCCTGCCTCAGTTTCCCCTGGGAGGGAAGGGGGGAGCAGCAGCAGCCCCCTGGGGATTGGTGACATCTCCAGGGGTTGGTGACACTTCTGGGGTGGTGGCACCTCCAGAGGGGTTGGTGGCAATTCTAGACGTTGGTGGCACTTCGGGGCTGATGTTGCCTCCAGGGGCCGGTGGCACTTCGGGCCACCAGGGACTGGTGGCACCTCCAGGGACTGGTGCCATTCTGGGGCTCGTGGCACTTCCAGGTGTTGGTGGCACCTCCAGATGTTGGTGGCACTTTGGGACTGGTGGCACCTCCAGGGTTTGGTGATGCTTTCAGGCATTGGTGGCACTTTGAGGCTGGTGTCATCTCCAGGACTTGGTGGCATCTCCAGGGGTTGGTGGCACATTGGGGCTGGTGGCACTTCCAGGCATTGCTGGCACTTTGGGGTTGGTGGCACCTCCATGTATTGGTGGCACCTCCAGATGGTGGCACTTCCAGGGCTTAGTGACATTTCCAGGCATTGGTGGCATCTCCAGGCACTGGTGGAATCTTGGCTGGTGGCTCTTCTGGGCATTGGTGACACTTTTAGAGACTGGTGGCACCTCAGGGCTGGTGGCACTTCCAGGCATTGGTGGTACTTTGGGGCTGGTGGCACTTCCAGATATTGGTGACACCTCCAGGCATTGGTGGCATTTCCAGTTGTTGGTGACACTTTGGGGCTGGTGGCACCTCCAGGACCTGGTAGCACCTCCAGGCATTGATGGCATCTTGGGACCAGGGGCACTCCCAGATGTTGGTGACACTTCCAGGCATTGGTGACACTTTAGGACTGTGTCTCCTCAGGGCTGGTGTCACCTGCAGGCGTTGGTGGCACCTCCAGGGGCTTGTGGTACCTTGGAACTGGGGACACCCCAGGGGACTGGAGGATTTGTGGCACCTGCAGGCACTGGTGGCACTTTGGGGCTGGTGTCACCTCCAGATGGTGACACCTCCAAGGACTGGTGACACCACCAGGGCTGGTGACATCTCAGCATCAGTGACATTTGGGGACTGGTGGCTTCTTTAGACACTTATATCCCCTGGGGGTTGGTGGCATCTCCAGGGCTGGTGACACCTCCAGACTTGGTGCCACCTCCAGATGTTGGTGACACCTTCAGGCGTTGGTGTCCCCTGGGGTTGGTGGAACCTCCAGACTTGGTGATGCCTCCATGGATGGTGCTACCTCCAGGTGTTGGTGACACTCCAGTCTTGTTGACACTCTGAGGCTGGTGACACCTCCAGGAGCTGCTGACAGTTCTGGGGCTGGTGGCACCTCCAAGCATTGGTGACACTTTGGGGCTAATGGCACCTCCAGACATTGGTGGCCCATTAAAACTGGTGAAAACTCCAAACTTGGCGACACTTCCAGACTTGGTGACACTCTGAGGGTGGTGGTACCTCCAGGTGCTGCTGACACCTCCAGATGCTGGTGACATTCTGAAGCTGGTGGCACCTCTAGGGCTGGTGACACTCTGAGGCTGGTAACAGGCATTGGTGACACCTCCAGACTCAATGACACCTCCAGGGCTGGTGGCACCTCCAATTGTCGGTGTCCCTTTGGGGCTGGTGGCACCTCCAGGGCTGGTGACATTCTGAAGCTGGTGGCACCTCCAGGGCTGGTGACACCTCCAGATGTTGGCGTCCCCTTGAATCTGGTGATACCTCCAGACACGGTGACACCTCCAGCACCTGCCACCACCCCCTTGCTCCGGTGCCACCCAGGGCCCGCTGCCACCCCTTGCTCCGGTGCCACCGGTGCCGATGTCACCTCTGTGTCCCCCCTCAGACATTGCTGATGCGGACGCTGAGCGGGGCCCCCTCCCCCTCCCGCTCCGCCTCCCTCAGCGACTCCTCCAACTTCACCTTCTCGGGGTCCCCGAACCGGACGGCCTCGTGGTGACAGCAGGGCGCCGCCACCTTCACCACGCGGTCGAAGAGGCTGAAGTCGGCCACGTACTTGCCGCTGGCCGACAGCGAGATGGCCGGCGTGAACTCGTAGCCCCACAGGATCTCCTCGGGCAGGTAGGACGTGCGCACCTGGCACGTGGCGCTCGTCGACTCCACGGTGCCGCTCAGGATGACCACGAGCTCGAAGTCGCCGTCCCCCGAGCGCAGGGACACGTCCCGCAGCGGGCTGGCCTCGTCCACCACGTGGTAGAAGGTCAGCGGCAGGATGAGGAAGGGGCTGTCCGAGGACGTGTCCACCTGGAAGTCCACGTTGAGCTGGTTGAGCCGGACGCTCTCGCCCTCCTTGGTGAGGTGGGTCTGCAGCAGCTTCCCGGTGACCTGGCAGCCGATCAGGAGGCTCTTCCTCATGTTGGCCACGCGGATCATCAGGCAGGTCTTGCCGTCGTGCTGCGCCACCACCGCGTTCTGGCTGAACTTGATGGTCTCGGCGCGCTTCTTGGGCCGCGCGATCTTGGCCAGGAAGGTGCCGGTGATGAAGATCTCCAGGATGGTGGTGAGCACCAGCTGGGTGATGAGCAGCACGATGGCCAGCGGACACTCCTCGCTGATGTAGCGGAAGCCGTAGCCGATGGTGGTCTGGGACTCGAGGGAGAAGAGGAAGGCGCCGGTCAGCGTGTGCACCTGCATCACGCACGGCGTGTGGTTGGCGGGCGGCTCGAACTCCAGCAGGTCGCCGTGTGCCGCGGCCACGAGGTACCAGACCACGCCGAAGGCAAACCAGGTGCCGGCGAAGGTGGCGGAGAAGAGCAGGAGCTTGTAGCGCCACTGGAGGTCGATGAAGGTGGTCCACAGGTCCTTGAGGTACAGGAAGCGCTTGTCCGAGATGTGCTCCATGCGCACGTTGCTGCGGCCGTCCTTGGTCAGCACCCGGCGCCGCCGCAGCCCCGGCCCCATCAGCGGGCGGCTGTCGGTCTGCGTGGTCTGGCTGTAGTACACCTTGGTGGAGGACGTCATCTGCGGGGACACGGGGACACGTGAGGGGACAGGTGAGGGACAGGTGGAGGGGGTCATCAAAGGGACATGGGGACAGGTGAGGGACAGGTGAGGAACAGGTGAGGGACAGGTGGAGGTCATCAAAGGGACATGGGGACAGGTCAGGGACATGGGGACAGGTGAGGGGCAGGTGAGGGACATGGGAACAGGTGAGGGACAGGAGAGGGACAGGTGGAGGTCAGCAAAGGGACATAGGGACAGGTGAGGGACACCCCCTCCCTCCCTGGTGTGGGCTGAGGCTGGACGGACTCATCTCACCTTGGAGAGGGAACTGGGGGTCATTCCCGTAACTGTCCATCCCTCTGTCCATCCCTCTGTCCATCCCTCTGTCCATCCCTCTGTCCATCCCTCTGTCCATCCCCTCATCCCTCTGTCCATCCCTCTGTCCATCCCTCTGTCCATCCCCGTATCCCTCTGTCCATCCCTCTGTCCCTCCATCCCTCCACGTGCCCCACCCCCATTCCCAAATCCCTCCGTGTCCCCTCCGTGTCCCCTCCGTGTCCCCCCCGCCCGTGTCCTCCCCTGTCCCCTGGCAGCTCCGGTGGCCGTGGAAGTGTCCCGGGCGTCCGGGAGGAAGAGGAAGGGGATGAATGGGAGGTGACAGGGACAAATGGCCGGGGGCAGCGCCAGGCGCCTCCCCGGTGTCCCCGGTGTCCCCATGTCCCCGTGTCCCCATCCCAAAAAAGGCCCTTTCAGCCCCCGCCAGCCTCTGGCCCCGCCACCGTTTCCGCCGCGGAAGGGCAGCGTGCCGGGGACACGGGGACACCGGGAGGTCTCCTTGGAGCCTGGTGTCCCTGTGCCGGCCAAAGCTGGGGGACACGGGTGGCACTGCCACTGTCCTGGCTGCGCAGTGTCCCCGCACAGAGAAAGGTCCTGGAAGGGATGGTGACAGCCAGGACAGAGGGGACACGGGTGTCCCCAAAGGGAGGACACGGAGCTGCTCCTTCCCTGATGGGCTGTTAGGACAGAGTGTCCCCACAGAGCCATTGGGTGTCCCCAAAGCCACCACCTGGAGCTGCTGGGGGTCCTCAGAACCCCTCATGTCTGCAGAGACCTCCATGTGTCCCCAGAGCCCCCCATATCCCAGGAGCCACTGTGTCCCCAAGAGCCACTGTGTCCCCAAGAGCCACTGTGTCCCCAAGAGCCACTGTGTCCCCAGAGCCCCCCACGTCCCTGGAGCTGCTGGGGGTCCCCAGAGCCCCGAGGTGTCCCCAAGGCCACACCGTGTCCTCAAGCTCCCAGGGTTGCCCAGGGCCTCCCACGTCCCTGAAGTCATTGTGCCCCCTAAAGGCCCCTCCATGTCCCCAGAGCCACCGTGTCCCCAAAGCCACTGTGTCCCCAAAGCCACCACGGCCCCCACCCCCTCCTTTGGGGGTCTCTGCACACCCCAGGCTCCCCTGCCCCCCTCTAGGGTGGTTCTGACCCCCCTCTTTGGGGCTCTGCCTCTCTTCTTTTGGCTCCTGACGCCCCCTCCCCTTTTTTGGTGTCCCCACCCCTTCCCCGCCTCATTTTTGGGGTCGCCACCCCCTGCGAGGGCCCCTCGTGGGCCGCGTGCCCCCCGTGGCCCCCGGCCGTGCTCCGGTGGCCGGACACGGCTCGGGACAAGCCGCAGCTTGTTCCCGGTGCCCGCGGCACAACCGGTTACCCATTAACCCCCCCCGACACACCCCCCCTCCGTGCCTCAGTTTCCCCTCGGGGGGGTTCTGGTTACTTTGGGGGTGGCCGCAGAGGCCCGGCCCTACATGGGGGGTCCAAGCGGGTTTGGGGGTGGGGACGGGGGGGGTGGCCCAAGGGACGCGTCCCCGTTCCCTGAGTCCCGCTGGCACCGGCGGCGCGGGCACCGTTCCCACGCCACGGCGGTGCCAGGCGTGCCCGGGCTCCCCGCCAGCCGCGCCCCCCCCCGCCCCCGAACTGGGGCGCGGGGGCTGCTCCGAACTGGGGTAACTGGGATTTGGGGGGGGGGCTAGGTTGGGGACCGGCCCCCCAACCCCACGGCGGGGTCCCCCAGTTGAGGAGGGGGACGCGCGGGGGGTGCGGCGTGGTTGGCGCGGGGGGTGGCGGTGGGGTGGCCGTGGCGGGGGGGGGACAGGGACTGGGACAGGGGACAGTGGGGCCATTGTGCGGCCGGAGCCGAGGTTTCAATGGGGCTGGCGGGGGGACAAAGGCGCTTTGACGGAGCCCTCGTTAAGATGCAGAGCCCCGCGCGCCCGCCACCGCCAGCGCGGGGGTCCCGGGGGGACCGCGACACCGCCAGGGCCACCGAGGGGGACACAGGGACCCCCATCGTTATTGTCGCTGTCACCGAGGGGGACACAGGGACCCCCATTGTCACCGAGGGGGACACAGGGACCCCCATCGTTACTGCCACTGTTACCGAGGGGGACACGGGGACCCCCATCGTTATTGTCGCTGTCACCGAGGGGGACACAGAGACCCCCATTGCCACCAAGAGGGACACGGGGACCCCCATCGTTACTGCCACTGTCACTGAGAGGGACACGGGGACCCCCATCGTTACTGCCACTGTCACTGAGAGGGACACGGGGACCCCCATCGTTACTGCCACTGTCACCGAGGGGGACACGGGGACCCCCATTGCCACCAAGAGGGACACGGAGACCCCCATCGTTACTGCCACTGTCACCGAGGGGGACACGGGGACCCCCATTGTCACCGAGAGGGACAAAGGGACCCCCACTGCCACCACCACCGGGCACTGAGGTGCTCCCGACACCACCAGGGCCACCAAGAGTGGCACAGAGACCCCACTGTCACTGCCACTGCCACCGAGGGGGGCACAGGGACCCTCCTCATTACTGTCACTGTCACCACGGGGGTACGGGGACCCGCATGAGCAGAGCCAGCGTGGGGGGCACCAGGACCGCCATCGTTAATGCCACTGTCACCACGGGGGTCCCCTGACACTGCCATGGTCACCACGGGGGTCCCAGGGGTCCACTGTCACTGTCATGGCCACCACGGGGGTCCCAGGGGGCCCCTGTCACTGTCAATGCCACCACGGGGGTCCCAGGTCCCCACTCTGGCCCTTCTGTGTGTCCTGGGGGACCCCACTGGGGGTCCTGGGGGATGCCCCCCGTCCCCATGGTGACCCCGGGGGTGCCCCCCAGGATGGGGGTCCTGGGACTCCCCTCACAGCACCGGGATGACCCTAAAATTATATCCAGGATAAAGAATGCCGGGATAACCCAGATCCAGGATAACCCAAACCTGGGATAACCCACACCCGGGATAACCCACACCTGTAATAACCCACACCCGGGATAACCCACACCTGTAAATAACCCACACCTGGAATAACCCACACCTGGAATAACCCAAACCTGGGATAACCCAAACCTGGGAATAACCCACACCTGGAATAACCCACACCTGTAATAACCCACACCTGGGATAACCCACACCTGGGATAACCCACACCTGGGATAACCCACACCTGGGATAACCCACACCTGGGATAGGCCAAATTTGGGATATTCCACACCTGGAATAACCCACACCTGGAATAACCCACACCCGGAATAACCCACACTTGGAATAACCCACACCTGGAATAACCCACACCAGGGGTAATTCACACCCGGGATATCCCACACCTGGAATAAACCACACCCAGAATAACCCACACCTGGAATAACTCACACCTGGAATAACTCACACCTGATAACCCAGGATAACCCACTCCTGGGATGATCCCCATCCATGATAATCCACACCCAGGATAATTCTACAGCCGGGATAACTCATACCCGGGGTAATCCACATCCGGGAAAACTCACACCAGGGATAACTCACACCTGGAATAACCCACATCCCAGGATAATCCACACCCGGAATAACCCACACCCGGAATAACCCACATCCCAGGATAATCCACATCCCAGGATAATCCACACCTGGAATAACCCACATCCCAGGATAATCCACATCCCAGGATAATCCACACCTGGAATAACCCACATCCCAGGATAATCCACACCTGGGATAACCTACATCCAGGGTAATCCACATCTGGGATAACTCATGCCAGGGATAACCCACAGCTGGGATAAACCACGCTTGGGATAACTCACACCCAGGAAAATTCATGTTTGGGGTGACCCACAGCTGGGATAACCCAAATTCCAGGATAACCCAAACACCTGGGATGACCCACATTCCGGGATAAACCTCACTTGGAATAACCCACATCCTGGGATATCCCACACCTGGGACACTCGGGATAACCCACACCTGGGATAACCCAAATTCCGGGATAACCCACACCTGGGATAACCCAAATTCCAGGATAATCCACGCCTGGGATAACCCAAACTCCGGGATAACCCACACCTGGGATAACCCAAATTCCGGGATAACCCACACCTGGGATAACCCAAATTCCGGGATAACCCACACCTGGGATAACCCAAATTCCGGGATAACCCACACCTGGGATAACCCAAATTCCGGGATAACCCACACCTGGAACACTTGGAATAACCCATACTCAGGATAACCCACACCTGGGATAACCCAAATTCCGGGATAACCCACACCTGGAACACTTGAAATAACCCATACTCAGGATAACCCACACCTGGGATAACCCAAATTCTGGGATAATCCACACCTGGGATAACCCAAATTCCAGGATAACCCACATCCCAGTTCAGATGGGGGAGGGGCCATCCCAGCCAGGCCTGGGGGACAACCAAGGGGGTCTGGGGGTTGCTGTGTTTCCTCTCCCCCCATCCATTGTCCCCCCTGGTCTCTGCACCGGGAGAGGGGAGGATCCACAGGGAATGGGAACAGGGGGATGGGGGGACACAAGGATTCCGGGACATGGGGAGAGGGGATGTGGGGACACGGGGACAGGGGATAAAAGAGTGGGGGGACATGGGGATAAAGGGACAGGGGCCTTGGGGACATAGGACATGGGGATATGTGACATGGGGACATGGGATGGGGATGTGGGACACAAGGGATGAGGGACATGGGGATGGAGGACACAGGGATGAGGGACATGGGATGGGGATGTGGGACACAAGGGATGAGGGACATGGGGATGGAGGACACAGGGATGAGGGACATGGGGATGGAGGACACAGGGATGAGGGACATGGGATGGGGATGTGGGACACAGGGGACACAGGGATGTGGGACAGGGGATGGAGGACACAGGGACATGGGATATGGAGACAGGGGCCTTGGGGACACAGGACCTCAGGGTATGGGACATGGAGATGTGGGGATGGGGGACGTGGGGCACAGGGTGTTGGGGACATGGGAGAGGGACACAGAGGAACGGGGACACATCGCTATGGGGCACGGGGTCATGGGGACATGGCGATAGGGGAACAGGACACGGGGATATGGGGACACTGGGATATGTGGGAACATGGGACACAGGTGGTACGTGACGTGGGGACATCAGGACATGGGGACAAGGGAATAGAGAGAAATGAGGATATGGGAATGTGGGACACAAGGGTTTGGGGGTGAGGGACTTGGGGACACCGGGATTTGGGGACAGAGGGATGGATGGACACAGGGACACGGTGACACAGGGACACGGTGACACAGGGACGTGGCCTCACGGAGTCACAGGGTTGTGGGGTGATGGCAGCACAGAGATGTGGACAACGGGGGTGCGGTGCCACCGGTGGGGGGACAAGGGGGCACGGGACTCCCCTCTGCAGTGCCGGTGCCATCCCAGCACCACCGGCCGGTGCCCGCAGCCCTCGGGACCCCCCGGGAGGGAACGGGAGACCCCCGGGGACCCCCCCCCGGCCGCCCTTACCTTGCTGGGGGGGTCGCGGGTCCCGCCGTGCTCAGCCCGGCCGGCTCCCCATGGGCTTTATGGCTCGGCGGGGCCGCGGCGGCGGGACGGGTCCCCCCCCCCCCCGCCGTGGAACCGGGGGGGCCCGGGGCGGGGAGGAGCCGCCGGGGGCGGGCCGGGGGTTAATGGGGTGGAAAAGGAGCCGGCCGGCACCGGGTCACGTTACCGGGCACGGGGCGGGGGGGGGGCCGGGGGACCCCGCCCGCCGGCACCGGCACCCAATGGGGGTCCCAGCGGGACAACCGGGGGGGAATGAAGGGATGTCCGGGCATCGAAACGGGCGCTGGGGGTCCCGGTGGGGGCACCGGGGGGTACCCCGGGGGATGTCCAGACATGGCCACGGACACCCGGGGTCCTGGCGGTGTCCACCGGGCACTGCCACCGGCGCTGGGGGTCCCGGCAGGGGCACCGGGGGGGGTCGGGAAGGGTCCCCCGGGTACCGGCACCGGCACTTGGGGTCCCGGTGGGGCTGTCCAGGCATTGGCAGCTGCCCTGGGGGTCCCAGCGGGGTCACCGGAGAGTCCCGGTGGGGCTGTGCTGGCACCGGCGCTGTCACCTGGGGACCCAACAGGGACACTGGAGGGCTCGGCTGGGTCCCCCGGGCACCGGCACCTCTAAGGGTGTCCGTGTGTCCGTGTGTCCGTGGGTGGCTGCTCAGTGTGTCCGTGTGTCCGTGGGTGGCTGCTCAGTGTGTCCGTGTGTCCGTGTGTCTGTGTGTCAATTGGTCAGTGTGTCCGTGTGTCCGTGTGTCCGTGGGTGGCTGGTCAGTGTGTCCGTGTGTCCGTGTGTCCGTGTGTCCGTGTGTCAATTGGTCAGTGTGTCCGTGTGTCCGTGTGTCCGTGTGTCAGTGTGTCCGTGTGTCCGTGTGTCCGTGTGTCCGTGTGTCCGTGTGTCAGTGTGTCCATGTGTCCGTGTGTCCATGTGTCAGTGTGTCCGTGTGTCAGTGTGTCCGTGTGTCCGTGGCAGCCCCACGCCAGGCCCTGTCTCGGCCGGTCCGGAGGCACAAAGAGCCTTTGTCCGCTCGGGGGGGAGGGGCGGGCGAGTGACCGCGGGGCCGGGGCTACCGGGGATGGGGCGGGGCCGGGCCGGGCCTATGCGGGGAGCACTGGGCTAGTGGGGTGTGGGGCTGGGCAACTGAGCCGGACCCCTGGGCTAGTGATGAGTCCTGGGCCAGTGGGGGGGGTTGGCTAACGGTGGGGGGCGTTGGGCTAGCAATGGGGACTCCTTGGCTAGTGGGGACATTGGGCTAGTTGAGGGGCTTGGCTAATGGTGGGGGGCTCTGGGCTAGCAATGGGGACTCCTTGGCTAATGAGGGGGAGCTCTGGGCTAGTGATGGGGGAGGTGGGCTAGTAAAGGGAGCTGGGCTAGCTATGGGGCGCCCTGGGCTAGTGATGACGGGTTGGGCTAGTGATGTGGGGGGATGAGCTAATGGGGGGAACTGGGCAATTGAGGAGGACCCCTCGGCTACTGATAGAGGGGGGGTCTGGGCTAATGATGGAGATGCGTGGGCTACTGATGGGGGGACCCGAGTGGGGGCTAATGACGGGCACCCCCTGGCTAACGGTGTTGGGGGGGCTGGGCTAGTGCTGGAGACCCCGGGGCTAGCGATGCGGGGAGGGCGGGGCTGAGCAGGGGTGGGGGCTGGGCTAATGACGGGCACCCCCAGGCTAATTATGGGGGGAGGGATTGGGGCTGAGCCGGGGGAACTGGGCTAGCGAACGGCAGCCCTGGGCTAGTGCAGGGGTGGCCGGGCTAATGAAGGAGACCCCTGGGCTAATGATGGGGTGGGGGCTTGAGCCAGGGGGCGGCTGTGATAATTCTGGGGGTGTAGCTGAGCCCTGGGGCGGGGGGAGGTGGGGGCTGGGCAAGCTCTGGCCACAGCCGGGCTAGTGATGAGGGGGCGTGAGCCGGGGGGGGAGGAGGGGGGGCTGGACTAATGAGATGCATTAAAATGGTGGGGGGGGATGTAATTATGGGGGGTTTGTGCTGATGATGAGGACGGAACCGATCCCGAGGGGGGGCTGGGCTAGCGCTGGCCACCCCCGGGCCAGTTGTCCGTGCGGTTTGGGGGGGGGGGGCGGGGGCTCCCGGTATTTTTATCCGCGCGCCGCCGTTGCCGGGGAACGGGGCGGGGGGGGGGGCCCGGAGCGTGCGGAGCGAGCGGGGCTGCGGCAGCGGTGAGAGCGGGCGGGGGGCGCGGGGAGGGGGGGGAGCCCCGGAACTCCCCCCGGGGCAGCGCTGACACCGGGGGGAGCCCCCAAACCCGGCTGTGCCCCCCCCCCCCCGCTCCTTCCCCCGCCATCGGGATTGGGGGGGGGGGGGAGGCGGGGGGGATCGGGGGGGGGGGGGATGTGTCGCAGGGACCCCCCCCAAAAAAAACAACGCCCGGGGCACACGCGTGTGCAAGGGATGTGCGGGGGGAGGGGGGCGGGGGGGTCGTGGGCGCGCTCGTGACCCGGCTGCGCGTGCACGCGCGGGGGTGAGTGTGCAAGGGGGGAGCCCAGCGCGTGCGCGAGAGCCGGTGGGGCGCACACGCGTGTGTTTGTGGGTTTGAGTGTGCAACGCACGTGTGCTCACGTGTCTGACCCCTGCACACGTGTGTGTTCGTGTGAGTGTGCAATGTGTTCACGTGTCTGACCCCTGCACACGCGTGTGTTTGTGTGTGTGCAATGTGTTCACATGTCTGACCCCTGCACACGCGTGTGTTCGTGTGAGTGTGCAACGTGTTCACGTGTCTGACCCCTGCACACGCGTGTGTTTGTGAGTGTGCAACGTGTTCACGTGTCTGACCCCTGCACACGCGTGTGTTTGTGTGTGTGCAATGTGTTCACATGTCTGACCCCTGCACACGCGTGTGTTTGTGTGAGTGCGCAATGTGCGTGTGTTCACGTGTGTGACCCCTGCACACGCGTGTGTTTGTGTGTGTGTGCAACGTGTTCACGTGTGTGACCCCTGCACACGCGTGTGTTTGTGTGTGTGCAATGTGTTCACATATCTGACCCCTGCACACGCGTGTGTGTGTGTTCACACGTGTGACCCAGCCCCCTGCGCACACACGCGTGTTCATTTGTGTGAGTGTGCAATGTGTTCACGTGTCTGACCCCTGCACACGCGTGTGTGAATGTGTAATGTGTCACACGCACGTGACCCCTGCACACGCGTGTTTTCGTGTGTTCACACGTGACCCTGTGCGCACACACGCGTGTCTGTGCCCGTGTTCGTGTGCACGCCCAGGGATGAGTGTGCAAGGGGGAGCCCAGCGCGTGTGCGAGGCCTGGAAGGGGTCGAACGTGTGTGTGTCAATGCGAGTGGCACACACGTGTGTGTGTGTGTGTTCACACGTGTGTGTGTGTGTGTGTGTGTGTGTGTGTGTGTGTGTGTGTGTGTGTGTGTTCACACGTGTGTGTGTGTGTGTGTGTGTGTGTGTGTGTGTTCACACGTGTGTGTGTGTGTGTGTGTGTGTGTGTGTGTGTGTGTGTGTTCACACGTGTGTGTGTGTGTGTGTGTGTGTGTGTGTGTGTGTGTTCACACGTGTGTGTGTGTGTGTGTGTGTGTGTGTGTGTGTGTGTGTGTGTGTGTGTGTGTGTTCACACGTGTGTGTGTGTGTGTGTGTGTGTGTGTGTGTGTGTGTGTGTGTGTTCACACGTGTGTGTGTGTGTGTGTGTGTGTGTGTGTGTGTTCACACGTGTGTGTGTGTGTGTGTGTGTGTGTGTGTGTGTGTGTGTGTGTGTTCACACGTGTGTGTGTGTGTGTGTGTGTGTGTGTGTGTGTGTGTGTGTGTGTTCACACGTGTGTGTGTGTGTGTGTGTGTGTGTGTGTGTGTTCACACGTGTGTGTGTGTGTGTGTGTGTGTGTGTGTGTGTGTGTGTGTGTTCACACGTGTGTGTGTGTGTGTGTGTGTGTGTGTGTGTGTTCACACGTGTGTGTGTGTGTGTGTGTGTGTGTGTGTGTGTTCACACGTGTGTGTGTGTGTGTGTGTGTGTGTGTGTGTGTGTGTTCACACGCGTGTGTGTGTGTGTGTGTGTGTGTGTGTGTGTGTGTGTGTGTTCACACGTGTGTGTGTGTGTGTGTGTGTGTGTGTGTGTGTTCACACGTGTGTGTGTGTGTGTGTGTGTGTGTGTGTGTGTGTGTGTTCACACGCGTGTGTGTGTGTGTGTGTGTGTGTGTGTGTGTGTGTGTGTGCTCACATGTGTGTGTGTGTGTGTGTGTGTGTGTGTGTGTTCACACGTGGCCCAGTTTGGGGTGACCCACAGCCTTCCCAGTTCCCCCAGTTTAGAAAGGTGATGAACCCCACTCCACCCAGTTTGGGTGACTCACGCCCTTCTCGGTCCTCCAGTTTGGGCCTCCCTCTCTTCCCAGTATCCCCAGTTTGGTGGGACCATGACCATCCCAGTCCCACCACTTTGGGGATGCAATGTCACTGTCACCCTTTCCCAGTCCCCCCAGTTTGGCACCTCCATCCCCCCATTCCTCCCTCCCAGTCCCCCCAGTTTGGCACCTCTATGCCCCCATTCCTCCATCCCAGTTCCCCCAGTTTGGCACCTCCATCCCCCCATTCCTCCCTCCCAGTCCGCCCAGTTTGGCACCTCCATCCCCCCATTCCTCCATCCCAGTCCACCCAGTTTGGAACCTCCATCCCCCCATTCCCCCATCCCAGTCCCCCCAGTTTGGCACCTCCATCCCCCCATTCCCCCATCCCAGTCCCCCCAGTTTGGCACCTCCATCCCCCCATTCCCCCATCCCAGTCCCCCCAGTTTGGCACCTCCATCCCCCCATTCCTCCATCCCAGTCCCCCCAGTCCCCCCAGTCCTCACATCCCCTCTCCCCTGTCCCCCACAGCCGCCACCGATGGCTCAGGACAACGCCGCCTTCTGCGGGGTTCCCGAGGGGGTCCCCACGGGGGTCCCCGCCGAGGCCAAACCCCCTCCCCCACCCCTGCAAGCCCCCAAACGCCGCCCGTGGGGGGCCGGGGGGGGTTCGGTGGCCCGGAAGCGCCAGCGCTACGTGGAGAAGGACGGGAAGTGCAACGTCCAGCACGGCAACGTGCGCGAGACCTACCGCTACCTGACCGACATCTTCACCACCCTGGTGGACCTCAAGTGGCGCTTCAGCCTCCTCATCTTCATCCTGGCCTACGCCCTCACCTGGCTCTTCTTTGGCCTCATCTGGTGGGTCATCGCCTACAGCCGCGGCGACCTGGAGCACCTGGGCGACCACAGCTGGACGCCGTGCGTCAACAACCTCAACGGCTTCGTGTCCGCCTTCCTCTTCTCCATCGAGACCGAGACCACCATCGGCTACGGCCACCGCGTCATCACGGACACGTGTCCCGAGGGCATCGTGCTGCTGCTGCTGCAGGCCATCCTGGGCTCCATGGTCAACGCCTTCATGGTGGGCTGCATGTTCGTCAAGATCTCGCAGCCCAACAAGCGCGCCGAGACCTTGGTGTTCTCCTCGCACGCCGTGGTCTCTCTGCGCGACGACCGCCTCTGCCTGATGTTCCGCGTGGGCGACCTGCGCGACTCGCACATCGTGGAGGCCTCCATCCGCGCCAAGCTCATCCAGTCCAAGCAGACGCAGGAGGGCGAGTTCATCCCGCTGGACCAGACCGACCTGAGCGTGGGCTTCGAGACGGGCGACGATCGGCTCTTCCTGGTGTCGCCGCTCATCATCAGCCATGAGATCGACGAGCGCAGCCCCTTCTGGGACGTGTCGCGGGGGCAGCTGGAGAGGGATGACTTCGAGATCGTCGTCATCCTCGAGGGCATGGTGGAGGCCACAGGTAAACGGGGCGGGGGTGTCTCGGTGCTGTGAGGGACATCTCATCATCTTTGGGGAGATGCGTTATGTTCTTGGGACACGTCATCTCCATGGGGACATGTCATCATCACTGTGAGGATACATCATCACTGTGGGACACATCCATGGGGACACCTCCATGAGGATGCATCATCTGCACGGAGACATCTCGTCTCCATGGGGACGTCATCTTCTTGGGACTCATCACCTTCACGGGGACACCTCCATGGGGACACATTGTCTCCATGGGGACACCTCATCTCCATGGGGACACACTGTCTCCTTGGGGACACCTCCATGGGGACACCTCATCTCCATGAGGACACATCATCTCCATGGAGACACATCATCTCTGTAGGACACATCCATGGGGACACCTCCATGAGGACACATCATCTCCATGGGATAGATCCATGGGGACACCTCATCTCCATGGGGACACCTCATCTCCATGGGGACATCATCTTCTTGGGACCCATCATCTCCGTAGGGACACATTGTCTCCTTGGGGACACCTCCATGGGGACACATCACATCCATGGGGACATCTCATCTCTAGGGGACACCAGCATGGGGACAGATAATGTCCATGGGGGCACTTCATCTCTGTGGGGACATCTTATCTCCATGGAGACGCACCCATGGGGACACATCTTCTTCTTGGGGACACCTCACCTCCATGGGGACATCTCATCCTTTTGGGGACATCTCATCTCCATGGGAACACCTCACCTCCATGGGGACACCTCACCTCCATGGGGACAACTCTGCTGGGAGCTTCACAGCCCCCTCTACCAGATGTGGGGTCCCCCCATAGCCAGCCCAGACCCCCCAGGAGAGCTCAGGTTGCTCCGTGCCCCGGGGGCTTCAGGATTTGGGGTGTCCCCTATGCCCAAGGTGCAGCTCAGACCCCCAATTACCAGATTTGGGGTCCTCCTTGCTCTGGGTGCTTCACTTTTTGGGGTGTCCTCTCTCTGAGTGCTTCACTTTTTGGGGTGCCCCTCTTGCCCTGGTCCCTGCGCCCCCCCAGGGATGACGTGCCAGGTGTGCCACTCGTACCTGAGGACAAGGTGCACCCCCAAGGGGTTGGGGGGTCTTCAGGGGTACCCCAAACCCTGAGGGTTTCACAGACCCCTCCTACCAGACTTGGGGTGCTCCATGTCCTGGATTCTTCAGCTATCGGGGTCTGAGTGATTCGGGTATTGGGGTGCCCCTCACCCCTCCCAGCTGGGGACACCCCTGACCCCCCGTGTCCCCCCAGGGATGACGTGCCAGGCTCGCAGCTCGTACCTGGCGGACGAGGTGTTGTGGGGCCACCGCTTCACGCCGCTGCTCAGCCTCGAGGAGGGCTTCTACGAGGTGGACTACGGGGGCTTCCACCACACTGTGCCCGTGCCCACCCCGGCCTGCAGCGCCCGCCAGCTCGCCGCCGCCGCCGCCCGCCGTGATGCCCACCTCTACTGGTCCATCCCCAGCCGCCTGGACGAGGCGGCGGCGGCGGGGGAAGAGGGGGACCCCGAAATGTCCCCCCGCGAAAGCAATGGGACCTTGGCCAGCCCCGAGTCGCGGTGATGCCACCAAGATCTGGGTGCGTGGAATAGAAATTCCGCTCCCCGCCCCGTTCTAATGGTGGTGGTGGGTTCGGGGGTGTCCCCTGGGTTTTTTGGGGTGTCCCTTGGGCTCGGGGGGAAAAGGGGACCTCAAAATCTCTCAGGAGAGCAACGGGACCTTGGCCGAGTTGTGGTGATGCCACCAAAATCTGGGTATATGTCATAAAAATCCCTCCCCGCCCCGTTCTGATGGTGGTGGTGGGTTCGGGGTGTCCCTGGGTCTGTGGGGGGCGAGGGGGACCCCAAAACCTCTCAGGAGAGCAACGGGACCTTGGCCAGCCCCGAGTGGCAGTGATGGCTCCAAAACATGAACCTATTTAATAAATATCCCCCCAGTTATGATGGTGGTGGTGGTTTTGGGGTGTGAGTGGCGGGTTTGGGGTGTCCCTGGGTTTGTGAGGCGATGGGGACCCCAAAATTCCTGGAGAGAGCAGCAGGACCTTGGCCAGCTCCAGCAGGCACCAAAATGTGGTTGTGTTGAATTAAATAAAAAAATCCCCTGTTATGATGGTGGTGCTGGTTTTGGGGTGCGTGAGATGGATTTGGGGTGTCCCTGGTTTTGGGGCCTCGGGGGGGGGGGGGGGGGGGAGGAGATGGGGGGGCAACCCAGGGGGTCCAGTGAGGAATTTGGGGTGAAATAGGGGTGGGCAGAGCGCCCTCACCCCAGTTCTTACAGGGGTGGCAGGGAGGGGTCAGTGCCACCCCTTCAAGGATCTGGGACCCCCGGGGTGAGCGGGGGGGTCTCCAAGGACATGGGGACCCCCAGGGCGGGCGAGCGGCATCGAGACCCCCGTGACAGCACGGGCAGGGGGTCACTGAGGTGGGCGAGGACACGGAGCCCCCCCCTCATTGTCCCCACCCTCCCCCCAATGTCCCCAAGGGATCCCCCCCAGCTTGGGGGGGCGGTGCTCGGGGATGCGGAGCCGAGCGGGGCCGAAAGGAGCCGAGCGGGTCCGAGCCGGACCGAGCCGTGGCAGAGCGGGGCCGAACGGATCCGAAAGGAGCCGACTGAAGCCGATTGAAGCCGAGCCGAAAGGAGCCAAGCCGAGCGCAGCCGAACGTATCCGAAAGGAGCCGAACGGAGCCGAAAGGAGCCGAAAGGAGCCGAAAGGAGCCGAAAGGAGCCGAAAGGAGCCGACTGAAGCCGACTGAAGCCGAGCAGGGGCTGTGCGAAGCCGAGCGCAGCCGAACGGAGCCGATTGGGGCCGAGCCGACTCGGACGGAGCCGAACCGAACCGAACCGAACGGGGGCTGAGCTCCACCAAGACCCCGCCCACCCCCCGACCCCGCCCCCGACCCCGTCGCGCGTGGGGGGGTGGGGGGGGCAGGGGTTACGACCCCCCCCCCCAAAACCAGCGGCACCTGGGGCCACAGGGCCCCCCCGAGCCCCCCCGGGCCCCCCCGGGCCCCCACTCGTGTCCTGTGTGTGACACCCGTGTCCTGTTTGTGACACCCGTGTCCTGCGTGTGACACCCGTGTCCTGCGTGTGACACCCGTGTCCTGTGTGTGACACCCGTGTCCTGCGTGTGACACCCGTGTCCTGCGTGTGACACGCGTGTCCTGCGTGTGACACCCGTGTCCTGTTTGTGACACCCGTGTCCTGCGTGTGACACCCGTGTCCTGTGTGTGACACCCGTGTCCTGTTTGTGACACCCGTGTCCTGCGTGTGACACGCGTGTCCTGTGTGTGACACCCGTGTCCTGCGTGTGACACCCGTGTCCGGTGTGTGATACCCGTGTCCTGTGTGTGACACGCGTGTCCTGTGTGTGACACCCGTGTCCGGTGTGTGACACCCGTGTCCTGTGTGTGACACCCGTGTCCTGTGCGTGACACGCGTGTCCTGTGTGTGACACGCGTGTTGTCCCCCCCCGTGTCCCCGCGTACCCCCGGCTGTCACATTCCTGCCGCCCACGGGCAGCAGCTGCGCGGGGCGGGGGGGCGGCGGGGCACGGGCAGGGGACTGGGAGGGACTGGGAGGGACTGGGGGGGGTTGGCTGGGAGAACTGGGCAGGTTGGGAGGACTGGGAGGACTGGGGGGGACTGGGAGGGACTGGGGGGGACTGGGGGAGGGCTGGAGTGGAGGGGCTGGGGGGACTGGGAGGACTGGGGGGGGATTGAGAGGGACTGGGGGGCGCTGGGTGAACTGGGGGGGGAGTGGGAGAGCCTGGGGATTAGGAGGACTGGGGTGAGTGGGAGGACTGGAAGGACTGGGAGGGACTGGGGAGTACTGGGGGGACTGGGAGGGACTGGGATGGACCGGGGGGACTGGGAAAAGACAGCTTAGAGGACTGGGTGGACTGGGAAGGACTGGGGGGACTTGGGGGGGGGGGGGGGGGGGGGGCTGGAAGACCGGGGGTCACTGGAAGGACTGGGAGGACTGGTGGAACTGGGAGGATTGGAGGGACTGGGGAGTATTAGGGGGACTGGGATGGACTGGGATGGACTGGGATGGACTGGGGGGGACTGGGGGGACTGGGATGGACTGGGATGGACTGGGATGGACTGGGAGGGACTGGGATGGACTGGGGGGGACTGGGATGGACTGGGATGGACTGGGAGGGGCTGGGGGGGATTGGGATGGACTGGGATGGACTGGGATGGACTGGGATGGACTGGGGGGAATGGGATGGACTGGATGGACTGGGAGGGGCTGGGGGGGATTGGGATGGACTGGGATGGACTGG
>CM063632.1:1568594-1617729 GCA_032357785.1 Periparus ater
CTGCTCCAGATCCCAGTGGGAGATCCCCGCTCCAGATCCCTGTGCCAGATCCCAGTGGGGAATCCCTGCTCCAGATCCCAGTGGAGGATCCCAATACCAGATCCCAGTGCCAGATCCCAGTATGAGATCCCCGCTCCAGATCCCAGTGCTCGATCCCAGAGTGGGATCCCTGCTCCAGATCCCAGTGACAGATCCCAGTGTGGGATCCCCGCTCCAGATCCCAGTGACAGATCCCAGTATCGGATCCCCTCTCCAGATCCCAGTGACAGATCCCAGTATCGGATCCCCTCTCCAGATCCCAGTGACAGATCCCAGTGTGGGATCCCCCCTCCAGATCCCAGTGACAGATCCCAGTGTTGGGATCCCCCCTCCAGATCCCAGTGACAGATCCCAGTATCGGATCCCCTCTCCAGATCCCCTCCGGAGCCGTGTGTGAACGCCCCCCCCCCCCCGCGGGGACCCCAAATCTCGGCCGCGGGGGACCCGGGGGAGGGGGGGAGGACGGGGCGGCTCCTCCCCACCGACCCCGCCCCTCCAGGCCCCGCCCCCTCCGACCCCGCCCCGTTAGGCCCCGCCCACCCCCGCTCCGAGCGGCGGCACCGAGAGCCCGAGCGGCGGCAGCGGCACCGGCACCGGCAGCGCCCGCGGCCGGTAAGTGAGGCCGGGGAGGGGGGCCCGGAGCCACCGAGCGACCCCCGGCCCCGCCAGCGGCTCCGTCGGCCGCTCCGGCACCGGATGGACCCCGCGGCCGCCGCCTCCATCCGCTGCCGGGGCCGCTCCCGAGCCGCTCCCGGTGCGCTCCAGCGGCCCCGGAACCGCGGTGATGGCTCTGTGTGACCCCCCCCGCCCGGCAGAGCATCCCCCCCGCTCCCGTCATGCCCCCCGGGCGGGCAGGAAGGAGTTAATGGTGGCGGTGGTCCCGGACAGGTCCCCCGGTGCCCCCCATCCCCCCCCTTTCACTTCCCTTTCGCTGCCGGGGGGGCTCGAACCCGTGACACGCTGTGGCGGGGGGGGGGACACTCGGTGGCTCCCGGTCCCCACGCGGGACGCGGGACCCGCCATCCCCCCGTCCCTGTCCCCGTCCCTGTCCCTGTCCCCATCCCTGTCCCTGTCCCCATCCCGCTCCCGGTCCCCACGCGGGACACCGGGTCCTTTCCCCCCGTCCCCCCCCGCGGTGACAGCGGGACCCCCATCCCCACCCGAGCCACCCCCCCCCGTGTCCCCCCCGTGTCCCCCCGGCGATGTCACCGCGGTCCCCCGGGCCGCACGTCCCGTCCCCGCGGTGCCACCCAGTGCTCCCAGTACCGCCCAGTACCGGCGATGCCACCGCATCCCCCGGGACGGGCTGACCCCCCCCTCACCCCCCTGACCCCCCCCCCGGGTTTGGGGACATCGCGGGGGGGACACGCGGGTGGGGAAGGGGCGCGTGAGGCGGTCACGCGCCGCCGGCGGGGGCCAAACTGGGGCCAAACTGGTCCCAAACTGGGCCGCGGGAGACGCCGCCGCTTCCGCGTCTCCGCTCCGGGACGGGGCGGGGGGCCCGGGAAAGGGACGGGGAGGGGACGTGGGGAGGGGGGGGGGGTCCCGGGACTCATCGCCCCCCACCCCACCCGTGCCCCGTCCCACGGAGCGGCCCCGCGTGGGGAAACTGAGGCACGGGAGAGGGGAAGGATCGCGCCCAGCTGTGCCCCAGCTGTGCCCCAGCTGTGCCCCAGATGTGCGCGGGGATGCTGCGGCCGCCGGGGCAGGGCGGGACCCCCGGCACACGCGTGGGACCCGCGCGACACCGAGGGGACAGCGGGGCAGGAGGGTGGCGGTGGCCGTGGGGCAGGGCGGGGCCCACGGGGGGGGACACGGAGGGGTCGGAGAGTGACCGTGGGGGCCGGGAGAGTGACCGTGGGGACCGGACAGTGGGACAGGACAGTGACAGGAGGGCCGGACAGTGGGACAGGACAGTGGGACAGGACAGTGGGACCGGACAGTGGGGCCGAGGCCGTGGCCGTGGGGCCGGAGCCGTGATTCGCATTCCGGGGGGGCCCCGGGGGGCCGGAGGCGGCCGCGCCGCTGCCCGAGCCACAAAGGCCCCTTGTCCCCACGCTGCGTGGGGAGGGGGCGGGGGGGGCTCGTGGGGGACCCTCCCCCTCGTCCCGCTCTCCCCACCCACCCCAAAAAACAAGCGGGGTGGGGGTGGGGGGGGGTGGGCATGGGATGGGATCGGCGCCCCCCCAGACCCCCCCACGGGGGACACAAAGGGGGGGACGGGACCGTCCCACCCGTGTCCTTCCCCCCCCCCACCCAGGACGAACCCCCCGAGCCCCCCGAGCCCCCCGCCCGCCCAAGTGAATGGGCCCCGCGGGGCCACGCCCCTCATGAATTTCATGAGTTGCTTTGCATGAGAAACGTGAATGGGGGCGGGGGGGGGGGGTCCCACGGCGTTGGGGGGGGGGGTTCGCGGGTATTTCCCCCCCCCCCCCCTTTTCCCCATCCCGATCGTTTTCCCGGCGGATTCCCCGCGGAACGGGCGCGGGGGGGGCCGGGCCGGGCCTGGGAACGCGGGAGGGGCCGAGGAGCGGAGGGAGGGAGGGAGGGGGGGGGTCCCGGTCCCCGCCCCCCCCCCGGCGGAAGGCCCCGTGTCCGGCCGGGGCTGAGTCATCGGCGGCCTTAAAGGGGCCGCGCGCTCGGACACGCGGGGGGGGAGGGGCTGCGAGAGGGGGGGAGGGGTTTGTTATTATGGGGGGGGGGGCAGCGTGGGGGGAGCGTCTGTTCCATTTGGGGGGGGGCAGGGTTTGTGCGTGGGGGGAGGGTCCGTGAGTGGGGGGGGGGGGGTCCGTGAGTGGGGGGAGTGTTTGGGGGGGGGAGGGTCCGTGACTGGGGGGCAGGGTTTGTGCGTGGGGGGAGGGTTTGGGGGGGGTCGGTGAGTGGGGGGAGTATTTGGGGGGGTCGGTGAGTGGGGGGAGGGTTTTGGGGGGGGGGGTCGGTGAGTGCGGGGAGGGTCCGTGAGTGGGGGGAGTATTTGGGGGGGGTCGGTGAGTGGGGGAGGGTTATGGGGGGGGTCGGTGAGTGGGGGGAGGGTCGGTGAGTGGGGGGAGGGTTTGTTATTGGAGAGGAGCGTGGGGGGCTGTGGGGGGGGGGGACGCGTCTGTGCGTGGGGGGGAGCGTCTGTTCCTGGGGGGGGCGTGGGAGGAGGGGCTGGGGGGGGGTCTCACGTGTGGGGGGGGGAGGGGGGGCGTGTTTACCAAGCACAGTCACGAGTGGGGGGGCGTTGGGGGGGGGGCGGGAGGGGGGGGGTTGTTTACGGGAGTAGTCACGGGGGGGGGGGGTGGGGACAGCGACGTGACCGTGTGTGTGTCCCCTCCCCCCCCCCACAACGCCACCTGTGACCCCCCCCCCGCGTGTCCGTGGGGTCCGCGAGACCCCCACACCGCCCCCCCTCCCCCCTCCCCCAAAGGTGCGGGGTGGGGGGGGGGGAGGGGCGGGCGGGTGATGCGTTGCCGTGGCAACCGCATCCCTGCGTGGGTGGCGGCGTCGCCATGGCAACGGGGACCGGCGGGAGAGGGGGGACAGTGACCCCCCCCCCCCCCCCAGCCACGGCTGAGACCCCCCCACAGAGCGCGGGGGGGGTCAGTGAAAAGGGGGGGGCTCTGAATTTGGGGTGAGTGTGCAAGGGGGGGGTCAGTGCAAAGGGGGGGTCCGTGAGAATTTGGGGTGAGGGTGAAAGAGGGGGTCACTGAATTTGGGGTGTGCAAAGGGGGGGGTCACTGAATTTGGGGTGTGCAAAGGGGGGGGTCACTGAATTTGGGGTGTGTAAAGGGGGGGTCAGTGGGAATTTGGGGTGTGTAAAGGGGGGGGTCACTGAATTTGGGGTGTGTAAAGGGGGGGTCACTGAATTTGGAGTGTGTAAAGGGGGGTCCGTGAGAATTTGGGGTGTGTAAAGGGGGGGGTCCGTGAGAATTTGGGGTGTGCAAGGGGGGGTCACTGAATTTGGGGTGTGTAAAGGGGGATCACTGAATTTGGGGGTGTGTAAAGGGGGGGTCACTGAATTTGGGGTGTGTAAAGGGGGGGGGTCCGTGAGAATTTGGGGTGTGCAAGGAGGGGTCACTGAATTTGGGGTGTGTAAAGGGGGGATCAGTGGGAATTTGGGGTGAGTGTGTAAAGGTGGGGGTCAGTGAGAATTTGGGGTGTGTAAAGGGGGGGTCAGTGCAAAGGGGGATCCCTGAGAATTTGGGGTGAGTGTGCAAAGGGGGGGTCACTGATTTTGGTGTGTGCAAAGGGGGGGTCAGTGGGAATTTGGGGTGCCCGTGCAAACAGCCCCGTGCAAAGGGGGGGTCGGGGAGGGGCTGTGCGAGCCCCCCCCCCCCTCCGCGCTGGGTGGTGGCAGCAGCGGGGGGGGGGACACGGGGGGGACACGGAGCAGCCGCCGTCGGTCCCTGCTCGGTCCCTGTCACATCCCGTGAGCGTCACATGAGTCACGGCCGGGGGCTGGGCTGGCACCGGGACTGAGCCCGGGGACGCGGTGACACCAGGGACTGGGGCTGGGGACACCGGTGACACCAGGGACTGGGGCTGGGGACACCGGTGACACCAGGGACTGGGGCTGGGGACACCGGTGACACCAGGGATTGAGGCTGGGGACACCGGTGACACCAGGGACTGGGGCTGGGGACACTGGTGACACCAGGGACTGGGGCTGGGGACACCGGTGACACCAGGGACTGAGCCCGGGGATGCGGTGACACCAGGGACTGAGTCCGGGGACACTTGTGACAGCTGTGGATGAGGCTGGGGACACCGGTGACACCAGGGACTGGGGCTGGGGACACTGGTGACACCAGGGACTGGGGCTGGGGACACCGGTGACACCAGGGACTGGGGCTGGGGACACCGGTGACACCAGGGACTGGGGCTGGGGACACTGGTGACACCAGGAACTGAGGCTGGGGACACCGGTGACACCAGGGACTGAGCCCGGGGATGCGGTGACACCAGGGACTGAGTCCGGGGACACTTGTGACACCCTGTGGCTGAGGCTGGGGACACTGGTGACACCAGGGACTGGGGCTGGGGACACCGGTGACACTTGTGGCTGAGGCTGGGGACAGTTGTGACACCGCTGGCTGAGGCTGGGGCTGGGCTGGCACCGGGGACTGAGCCCAGGGACACTCGTGACATGAGTGACTGAGTCTGGGGACATTCGTGACATTTGTGATGGTGGCAGAGGCCGGGGCTGGCCCTGGCACCAGTGGCCGAGGCTGGGGACACTGGGGACACTGGTGGCACTGGTGACACAGGTGGCTGAGTCCCCTGTCCCTCGTGTGGCTGAGGGCAGGAGCACTCACGGCTCCGTCCGTGTCACTCCTGTCACCCACGCCGCGTCCCCTGTCCTTCACACTGTGTCCCCCATGTCCCTGATGTCCCCTGATGTCCCCTGTTCACCAGCCATGGCCGAGTCCTGTGTCCCCCATGTCCCCAAGTGTCCCCATACCCCATGTCCTTGATGTCCCTGATGTCCCCAGCCAAGCACCGCAGTCTGCTGGAGGAGCTGGCCCAGAACAGCCACGTCCCCCATGTCCCTGATGTCCCCCGTGTCCCCAGCCATGTCCTTGATGTCCCCTCTGTGTCCCCCGTGTCCCCAGCCATGTCCCTGATGTCCCCTGTGTGTCCCCAGCCATGGCCGGGTACCGCAGTCTGCTGGAGGAGCTGGCCCAGAACAGCCACGTCCCCCATGTCCCTGATGTCCCCTGTCCCCCTCTGTCCCCAGCCATGTCCCTGTGTCCCCAGCCATGTCCCTGCTGTCCCCTGATGTCCCCTGTGTCCCCAGCCATGGCCGAGTACCGCAGTCTGCTGGAGGAGCTGGCCCAGAACATCACGGCCGAGGACCTGGAGCAGCTCAAGTCCGCGTGTCGCGAGGACATCCCCAGCGGGGAGGGCGACGCCATCGCCACCGGGCCACCACTGGTTCGCCTTCCTGGAGCGCCACAGCAACTGGACCGAGGTGTGACCCGGGGACACCCCGTGCCACCGGCACTGTCCCCTCCCCGTGCCCCGGGGACACCCCCTGCCACCGGCACTGTCCCCTCCCCGCGCCCCGGGGCTGCTCCAGCCTTGGGCTGGTCCCCATCCCGGTCCCCTGAGCCCTGTCACAGTCCCTGTCCCCAATCCCAGTCCCTGTCCCCAATCCAGTCCCTGTCCCCAGTCCCAGTCCCTGTCCCCTCTCCAGTTCCTCTCCCGGTTCCTGTCCCCTCTCCCAATTCCTGTCCCCAACACCTGTCCCCTCTCCCAGTCCCTGTCCCTCTCCCCGTCTCCTCTCCCGGTTCCTGTCCCCAATCCCGGTTCCTGTCCCCATCGCCCGTGCCCTTTCCTAGTCCCTGTCCCCTCTCCCTGTCCCCTCTCCCAGTCTCTGTCCCCCTCTCCCAGTCCCTGTCCCCATTCCGTGCCCTTTCCCAGTCCCCTCTCCCAGTTCTTGTCCCTCCTCCTAATCCCCGCCCCAGTGTCCCCGTCCCCTTTCCTGGCTCCTGTCCCTGTCCCTGTCCCCATCCCCATCCCTGCCCCTTCTTCATCCTGTCCCTCTCCTGTCCCGTCCTTATCCCTGTCCCCGTCCCCATCCTCATCCCGTCTGTGTCCCCTGTCCCCATCCCGATCCCTGTCCCGTGCCCATCCCTGTCCCTCCCCTGTCCCCACTCCCGTCCCCATCCCTGTCCTCATCCCTGTCCTCATCCTGTCCCTGTCCCTGTCCCCATCCCTGTCCCTCCCCTGTCCCTATCCCTGTCCCCCTCCCGTCCCCATCCCTGCCCCTGTTCCCATCCCCGTCCCCATCCCTGTCCCCATCCCTGTCCCCATCCCGTCCCTCCCCTGTCCCCACTCCCGTCCCCATTCCTGTCCCCATCCCTGTCCCCATCCCGTCCCTCCCCTGTCCCCACTCCCGTCCTCATTCCTGTCCCCATCCCTGTCCCTCCCCTGTCCCCTATCCCTGTCCCTGTCCCCCTCCCGTCCCCATCCCTGCCCCTGTCCCCATCCTGTCCCCATCCCTGTCCCTCCCCTGTCCCCACTCCCGTCCCCATCCCTGTCCTCATTCCTGTCCCCATCCCTGTCCCTCCCCTGTCCCTATCCCTATCCCTGTCCCCCTCCCGTCCCCATCCCTGCCCCTGTCCCCATCCTGTCCCCATCCTGTCCCCATCCTTGTCCCTCCCCTGTCCCTGTCCCCGCTCCCGTCCCCTCTGGGCCCCGGCGGCCGCAGCGCGGGTGGCCCGAGCCCAGCACGTGTCCCGTGTGTGTCCCGTGTGTGTCCCGTGTGTGTCCCGTGTGTGTCCCCGCGCTGTCCCCGCGCTGTCCCCGTGTCGCAGACAACCTGTCCTACATCGAGCACATCTTCGAGATCTCCCGCCGGCCGGACCTGCTGACCAAGGTTGTCCAGTACCGCACGCAGGTGCTCAAGATCTCCGAGGAGGACGAGGTGGACACGAAGCTCACGCGCATCCCCAGCGCCAAGAAGTACAAGGGTGAGACCCCTCCCAAAAAAATGGGGAGAGGGACAGCCGGACCCCCAGGGACAGCCGGGGACCTCCAGGGACAGGGACAGCCAGGGACCCCCAGGAACAGCCAGGGACAGGAACAGCCAGGGACCCCCAGGAACAGCCGGGACCTCCAGAGACAGCCGGGGACCTCCAGGGACAGCCAGAGACCCCCAAGAACAGCCAGGGACCCCCAGGGACAGGGACAGCCAGGGACCCCCAAGAACAGCCAGGGACCCCCAGGGACAGGGACAGCCAGGGACCCCCAAGAACAGCCAGGGACCCCCAGGGACAGCCAGGGACCCCCAGGGACAGCCGGGGACCCCCAGGGACAGCCAGGGACCCCCAGGGACAGCCGGGAACCCCCAGGGACAGGGACAGCCAGGGACCCCCAGGAACAGCCGGGAACCCCCAGGGACAGCCGGGGGACAGGAACAGCCAGGGACCCCCAGGGACAGGGACAGCCAGGGACCCCCGGGGACACCTGGGGACAGGGACAGGCGGGGACCCCCAGGACACCCGGGGACCCCCAGGGACCCCCAGGGACAGCCGGGGACCCCCAGTTAACCCAATTATCCCCGGGAAGGGTTGGAGACCCCCACCCCATTAACCCAAGGCTGTGACAGGGATGCCAAGGGGGGTTAAAACCCCCCCGGGAAGGGCTGGGGACCCCCAGGAAGAGTTGGGGACCCCCAGGAAGAGTTGGAGACTCCCAGGAAGGTCTGGGGACCCCCCCAGAAAGGGCTGGGACCCCCGGGCAGGGTTGAGGACCCCCGGGAAGAGCTGGAGACCCCCAGGAAGGTCTGGGAACCCTCAGGAAGAGCTGGAGACCCCCAGGAAAAGCCGGGGACCCCCAGACAGGGTTGGGGACCCCCAGGAAGGGCTGGAGACCCCCAGGAAGAGTTGGGGACCCTCGGGCAGGGTTGGGGACCCCCAGGAAGGGTTGGAGACCCCCCAGGAAGGGCTGGAGACCCCTGGGCAGGGCTGAAGACTCCCCCAGGAAGGGCTGGAGACCCCCAGGAAGGGCTGGAGACCCCCAGACAGGGCTGGGGACCCCCGGGCAGGGCTGGAGACCCCCAGACAGGGCTGGAGACCCCCTCAGGAAGAGCTGGAGACCCCCAGGAAGAGTTGGGGACCCCCAGGGTTGGAGACCCCCAGGAAGGGTTGGGGGCTCTGTGGGGGAGGGGAGACACCCCTAAGCCCCCCTGACCCCCCCCGTGTCCCCCCCCCCAGACATCATCCGGCAGCCCTCGGAGGAGGAGATCATCAAACTGGCCCCCCCCCGAAAAAGGCCTGAGCTGCAGGAGGAGCCCCCCAAAACCCCCCCCCAGAGCCCCCTCCCCAATTTTCACCCTCTGGGGGGGGGGCTCAGAGGAGGGGGAGGGGCACCAAGAACGTCTTAAACCCCCCCCAGATGGGGGAGGGGGGAATTGGGGAAGGGAAATTCCCATGGGACCCCCCCCAAAATAAAAACCTCTACTGGGAGGGGGGGGAAGGATGGGGACCCCTCCCCAATTTAAGTTGGGGGGGGGATAAAAAATGGGACCACCCCCCCCCTCCCCCCCCCAGCCCAATTTGAGGGGGGTCAAAAGTACCGGGAGCCCCCTCCCCCCACCCCAAATTCCCCAAATTCCTTCCCTAATTTGAGGGGGGGTCACGGGGGGGAGTGACAGGGACTGAGACCCCCCCACAACAAAATTTGGGGAGGGGTCACAAGCACCAGGATCCCCCCACCCCAATTTGGGAATGAAACGGGGGGGGGGGGTCACAATTCCTGGGACCTCCCACCCCAATTTGGGAATAAAACAGGGGGGGTCACAATTCCTGGGACCCCCCACCCCAATTTGGGAAATAAAACAGGGGGGGTCACAATTCCTGGGACCCCCCACCCCAATTTGGGGGGGTAAATTTGGGGAGGGGGGGTCACAAACATTGGGACCCCTCCCCCCACCCCAATTTTAGGGGGTTGCAGATGTTTGAGACCCCTGAGCTCAATTTTGGGGGGGTCACAAGCACCGGGACCCCCCCCAAAATTTTGGGGAGGGGGCACAGGAGGGCTGGGGGAGGTCAGGAGGTCGCTGAGGTCGGGGGTTGATTTTGGGGGGGGGTCTCGGCCCCCCCGGGAAGAGCAGGAGGGGACAAGGAGGTGACAAAAAGGAGGGGGGAGGGGACAGTGAGTGGTGACCCCCCCCCAAAATTGGGGAAAAAATCCGAAATTCCCATTTTTGGGGGGAGGAGAAGTGGTGACCCCCCCAAAATTGGGGGAAAAAACCCCAAAATTCACATTTTTTTTTGGGGGGTGAGAAAATTGTGACCCCCAAAATTGAGGAAAAAACCCCAAAATTCCCATTTTTGGGGGGACAGGAAGTGGTGATCCCCCCAAAATTGAGGAAAAATCCCCAAAAATTCACATTTTTGGAGGGGACCAGCAAACTGTGACCCCCAAAATTGGGGAAAAACCCAACACAGGGGAAAAAACCCCAGAATTGGGGAAACACTCCCAAAATTGAGGAAAAACCCCCAAAATTCCCATTTTTGGAGGGGACCAGCAAACTGTGACCCCCCCAAAATTGGGGAAAAATCCCCAAAATTGGGGAAAAACTCCCAAAATTTGCATTTTGGTGGGTGGGGGGAAGCAAGAAATGCCCCTAAAATTGGGGAAAAAAAAACCCAAAATTACCATTTTTTTTAAATTTGGGCATTCTGGCTGCCCCCCCCCAAAATTTTTGAGGTGGGGGGGGTCCTCCCAGTCCCTTCCCAGTACCAAACTGGGAGGGAGGAGCCCCAAACTGGGCGGGGGGGGGGGGGGTGGGGAGGGATTTTTGGGGTTCAGGTTTAGTTACTAACCCGGGGGGGGTGGGGTGGGGGGGGCAGCAGAGTTAATTAAATGTTAATTAATTAATATATTTTATTTAATAAAAGCTAAAACCCGCAGCAGCCACCGGCTCGTGTGTCCCCACCCCCACCCCAAATTTATCCCTGTGCCCCCTCCCCAAATTATCCCCGTGTCCCCCCCACCCCTTATTTATTGTCCCCAACCCCAGGAATGTCCCCAAATCTCTGTGAAAAACGCTGGATTTGGTTAAAAATCGATTTGATTCCCTCACCACGTCAAGGGGGGGGGACCCAGGGGTGTCCCCAACCCATCAGGGGGGGTCTCTGGGTGTCGCCCCCTCCCCAAATTCCCCCCCCTTCTCGCCCCTCCCCCAGACCGTGCTGACTGTGTATCGATAAAGATGGAAAAAATCTGTTCTGTGCGAGGGTTTTTGGGGGAAAATCTGGGAAAAACGGGGAAAAAAAATGGGGAAAAATGTCAGGGAGTTCAGGGAGGGGGTGGGAGAGAAATTTTGGGGAGGCTGGGGCTCGTTGAGTCGGTTTTTATTGCATTTATATATAATATATATCCCAACTTTTACAGCTCTGCCAGGGAGAATTCCCGGGCCCATTTGGTTTTTTTTTAATACAATATAAAATTAGGCCTCTAAACAGGGAAATTTTGGGTTTTCCCCCCAAAAAAAAACCCCCTGAACCCCTCCCCCGAGAAAAGAAATGGGAAATAAAAGGGTTTTTGTGGTTTTTTAGGGGGTTTTTGGGGTTTTTGGGGGGTGAAAGGGGCCAAACCAAGTGCAAATCACGGCTATGTACAGAGGGAGGGAGATCCCACCCTGGGAAAATGGGGGAAAAATGGGAAAAAATGGGGAAAAACGGGGAAAAAAATGGGGAAAAAAATGGGGGGAAAGGAATGGGGAATAGGGAAAAATAGGGGGGAAATAATAGGGGGAAAAAAAAGAGGGAAATGGGGGGAAAAAAGAGAAAAATAATGGGGAAGATGGGAAAAATTGGGGGGAAAATGGGGTGGGAAAATGGGGAATAAAGAAAAAAGAGGGGAAATCGGGGAATTGAGAAGAAAAGGGGAAAAAAAAGGGAAAATGGGGGGGAAAAAAGTGGGAAAAATGAGGAAAAAGGGGTGGGATTCCTCTCCCCAAGAAAGGGGGAGCTTGAAGAGCTGAAGGGTTGTGGAGGAATCCCAAAAAAATGAAAAAATCCCCCTGGGCACCCCCAAATTGTGGGGGGACCCCAAAGAAAAGGGGAAAAAATGGGGGGAAAAGGGGAAAAAAAGGGGGAAAAAAAGGGGAAAAAAGGGGGAAAGGGGGGGAAAAAAGGGCAAAAGGGGCAAAAAAAGGGGGAAAAAAGGGGGGAAAAAAAGGAGAAAAAAGGGAAAGAGGGGAAAAAAAGGAAAAAAAAGAGGAAATAAAGGGGGAAAAAGGGGAAAAAGGGGGGGAAAAAGGAAAAAAAGGGGAAAAAAGGAAAAAAAGGGGGGAAAAAGGGGGAAAGATGGGGAAAAAAGGGAAAAAAAGGGGAAAAAAAGGGGAAAAAATGGGGAAAAAATGGGGGAAAAGGGGGGAAAAATGGGGGAAAAAAGGGGAAGGGACCCCCAAAAAGAGGAAAAAAGGGAAAATAAGGGAAAAAAGGGGAAGGGGACCCCCAAAAAAAGGGGAAAAACCGGGAATCTGGGGGGGCTGAACGAGGGCAATAGAAAGCTCCAAGTGTTAGTGGGGAGGGGCCCCCCCAGGTTGGGGTTTTGGGGGGATTTTGGGGGGTTTTGGGGGGTTTTGGGGGGTTTTGGGGGTGTTTTTTGGGGCTCACGAGGGCATGCACTGCACCGGTCCGGCCCCTCCTCCTCATCGTCCGAAGTGTCCGAGGAGCTCCGGAATCGTCCGAGGGGGGAATCGGCCCCCGGCTCCCGGCGGCGCTGGGAGAGGGAAAAGAGGTCAGGAATGGGGGAATTGGGGAAAAATGGGATAAGGGAGGGAACTGGGAAAAATTTGGATAAAGGGGGGAATTGGGGAAAATGGGGGGAAAGGGGGGAACTGGGAAAAATGGGGGGAATTGGGTCAGGAATGGGGAAATTGGGGAAAAATGTGGGGAATTGGAAAAAATAGGATAAAGGGGGATTGGGAAAAATGGGGGGGATTGGGAAAAAATAGGATAAAGGGGGGGATTGGGAAAAATGGGGGGGATTGGGAAAAATGGGATAAAAGGGAGGAATTGGGGAAAATGGGAAATTGGGGAAAAATGGGGGGATTGGGATAAAGGGGGGAATTGAGAAAAATGGGGGGAATTGGGTCAGGAATGGGGAAATTGGGAAAAATGGGATAAAGGCGGGGATTGGGATAAAGGGGGGAATGGGAAAAATTTGGATAAAGGGGGGAATTGGGAAAAATGGGGGGAATTGGGTCAGGAATAGGGAAATTGGGGAAAAATGGTATAAAGGGGGGAATTGGTATAAAGGGGGGAATTGGGAAAAATTGGGATAAAAGGGGGGAATTGGGGAAAATTGCAGGAATTGGGGAAAATTGGGATAAAGGGGGGATTGGGATAAAGGGGGGAATTGGGAAAAAAGGGATAAGGGGGGGATTGGGAAAAATTGGGATAAAGGGGGGAATTGGGAAAAATGGGAGGAACTGGGAAAAATGAGGGGAATTGGGAATAATTTGGATAAAAGAGGGAATTGGGGAAAATGGGGGGATTTGGGAAAAATTGGGATAAAGGGGGGATTGGGAAAAATGGGGGGAATTGGGGAAAATTTGGATAGAGAGGGGAATTGGGGAAAATGTGGAGAAAAGAGAGGGGGAAATAATGGAAAATGTGGGAACTGTGGGGGCAAAAGAGAGGAAATGGGGGAAAACTGGGGAAAACGTGGGAATTAGGGGGGAAAAAGCAGGGAAAACGTGGAGAATAAAAAACTGGAAAAGTGGAGGAAAAGAAGAAGAAAGGAGGGGGGGGAAAAAGGTGGGAAGAAAGGGAAAAAACACACAAAAAAGCAGGGAAAAAGCAGGAAAAAAGCGGGAAAAGCGGGAAAAAAGCGGGAAAAAAGCGGGAAAAAGGGGAAAAAGTGGGAAAAAGTAAAAAGTGGGAAAAAGTGGGAAAAAGTGGGAAAAAGTGGGAAAAAGTGGGAAAAGGGCAGGAGATACCCGGTGGTGGCGGCGCTGGCGCAGGTGGTGCATGAGGAACCAGAGCATGTGGCTGTCGAACATGTCCGTGTGGTGCAGGCTGTCCTCGTCCCGCTCCACCTTGTTCTTCTTGATCACCTGCGGCGGGAACGGGGCCACATTCCAGGGAAAAGTTGGGAAAAGGAGGGAGAAGCCCTGGGAGAGCCCCACGCACCTCCTTGAGGCCCCGCAGCTCGGTGGGAGCCTCGGCTGTGGGTGCCCAGATCTTGACGTCGTGGTCCAGCCCGCTGGTGGCCAGCACCGGCAGGTGAGGGTGCGGCTCCAGGCAGTTCACCTGGAAAAGTGGGAAAAATAATGGGAATTGTGGGGGGAAAATGGGAATTTTGGGGGAAAATGGGAATTGTGGGGCTGGGAATGGGATTGGGAATGGGATTGGGAATGGGGAAGGTGAGGGTGTGGCTCCAGGCAGTTCACCTGGGAAAAAAATAATGGGAAAAATGGGAATTGTGGGGTTGGGAATGGGATTGGGAATGGAAATGGGATTGGGAATGGGATTGGGGAAGGTGAGGGTGCGGCTCCAGGCAGTTCACCTGGAAAAGTGGGAAAAATAATGGGAATTGTGGCGGAAAATGGGAATTGTGGGAATGGAAATGGGATTGGGAATGGGATTGGGGAAGGTGAGGGTGCAGCTCCAGGCAGTTCACCTGGGGAAAAAATAACGGGAAAAATAATGGGAATTGTGGGGGAAAAATAGGAATTGTGGGGTTGGAAATGGGATTGAGAATGGGAATGGGATTGGGAATGGGATTGGGAATGGGAATGGAATTGGGAATGGGATTGGGAATGGGGAAGGTGAGGGTGCGGCTCCAGGCAGTTCACCTGGAAAAGTGGGAAAAATAATGGGAATTGTGGGGGGAAAATGGGAATTGTGGGGGGAAAATGGGAATTGTGGGGCTGGGAATGGGATTGGGATTGGGAATGGGACTGGGGAAGGTGAGGGTGCGGCTCCAGGCAGTTCACCTGGGAAAAAAATAATGGGAAAAATGGGAATTGTGGGGTTGGGAATGGGATTGGGAATGGAAATGGGATTGGGAATGGGATTGGGGAAGGTGAGGGTGTGGCTCCAGGCAGTTCAACTGAGGAAAAATGGAAAAAATAATGGGAAAAATGGGAATTGTGGAGCTGGGAATGGGATTGGGAATGGGGAAGGTGAGGGTGCGGCTCCAGGCAGTTCACCTGGGGAAAAATGGGGGAAAAATGGGAATTGTGGGGCTGGGAATGGGAATGGGAATGGGGGATTTGCAGCTCCAGGCAGCTCACCAGGGTAAAAATGGGGAAAGGAGAGGAAAAAAGGGAGAAAAGGGGAAAAAAAGGGGGGGAAAAGAGGGAAAAAAGAGCAGGGGTCCTTTCTGGCCGTCCCAAAGCGTGGGAGCCACGAATTCCCAGCAGAGGAAATTCGGGATGGGGCCATTCCCAGCACTGACACTCCCCTTTCCTGCGGGCTGGAGCAGGAAACACCTGGAAAAATCCCGCAGGATCCTCGGGATCGGCCAAATTTGGGATCCCAAAACACCCCGAAAGCCCCGGAAAACAGGAACGGGAAAACAACGCTGCTTTTTGGGGTGGAAACAGGGGAAAAAGGGGATGAATCCAGGGAAAATTCCTGGGAAATTGGGAATTTTGGGGCCTCACCACTCCGCCTTTGTCGCCTTCCATGAACTGCACGATCTGGCAGGAGGATTTTTCCCAGAGGAAAATGTGGCCGCAGTCGCTGCCGCTCACCACGAACTCGCTCTTGGGGCCGTAGAAATTCACACCTTTCACTGGAAAAAATGGGGAGAAACGGGGAAAAATGGGGAAAAACAGGGAAAAAACGGGGGGAAATGGGGAAAAACGGGGAAAATGGGGAAAAAACAGGGGAAAAACAGGCGAAAACGGGAAAAAACAGGGAAAAACAAAGGGAAAAACAGGGGAAAACACAGGGAAAAACAGGGGAAAATGGGAAAAAATATTTTGGGGTAATTTGGGGTATTTTGGGGTGTTTTTGGGCTGGATTTTGGGGTAATTTGGGGTGTTTTTGGGGTGTTTCCCCACCTGTGGCGTTGTTGTGGTGCCCCTTGTAGCACCGGCTGTACTGTGTTGGTTTTGGGGTAATTTGGGACATTTTGGGCTGGATTTTGGGGTAATTTGGACTGTTTTGGGGTGTTTTTGGGGTGTTTTGGGGGTGTTTCCCCACCTGTGGTGTTGTTGCGGTGCCCCTTGTAGCGCCGGCTGTACTGCACTGGTTTGGGGTTGGATTTTGGGATATTTTGGGGTAATTTGGGCTGGTTTTGGGGTATTTTGGGCTGTTTTGGGGGGTTTTTGGGCTGTTTTGGGGGTGTTTTGGGAGTGTTTTTGGGGTGTTTTGGGGTGTTTTGGGGGTGTTTTTGGGGTGTTTCCCCACCTGTGGCGTTGTTGCGGTGCCCCTTGTAGCGCCGGCTGTACTGCACTGGTTTGGGACTGGTTTGGGGTTGGATTTTGGGGTAATTTGGGCTAGTTTTGGGGTAATTTGGGCTGTTTCGGGGTGTTTTTGGGCTGTTTTGGGGTGGTTTTAGGGTGTTTTGGGGTGTTTCCCCACCTGTGGCATTGTTGCAGTGTCCCTTGTAGCGCCGGCTGTACTGCGCTGGTTTGGGGTTGGATTTTGGGGTAATTTGGGCTGTTTTTGGGGTAATTTGGGCTGTTTTGGCGTGGTTTTGGGCTGTTTTTGGGGTATTTTGGGCTGTTTTGGGGTGGTTTTGGGCTGTTTTGGGGTGGTTTTGGGGGTGTTTTTGGGGGTGGTTTTGGGCTGTTTCCCCACCTGTGGCGTTGTTGCGGTGTCCCTTGTAGCGCCGGCTGTACTGCACTGGTTTGGGACTGGTTTGGGGTTGGATTTTGGGGTAATTTGGGCTGGTTTTGGGGTAATTTGGGGCATTTTGGGGTGTTTTGGGCTGTTTTTGGGGTATTTTGGGCTGTTTTGGGGTGGTTTTGGGCTGTTTTGGGGTGGTTTTGGGGTGTTTTTGGGGTGTTTCCCCACCTGTGGCGTTGTTGCGGTGTCCCTTGTAGCGCCGGCTGTACTGCACTGGTTTGGGACTGGTTTGGGGTTGGATTTTGGGGTAATTTGGGTTGGTTTTGGGGTAATTTGGGCTGTTTTGGGGTGTTTTTGGGCTGGTTTGGGGTGGTTTTGGGGTGTTTTGGGGTGGTTTTGGGGTGTTTCCCCACCTGTGGCATTGTTGCGGTGTCCCTTGTAGTGCCGGTTGTACTGCACTGGTTTGGGGTTGGATTTTGGGGTATTTTGGGCTGGATTTTGGGGTAATTTGGGCTGTTTTGGGGTGGTTTTGGGGTGTTTTCCCACCTGTGGTGTTGTTGCGGTGCCCTTGTAGCGCCGAGTACTGCGCTGGTTTGGGGTTGGATTTTGGGGTATTTTGGGGTAATTTGGGCTGGTTTTGGGGTATTTTGGGCTGTTTTGGGGTGGTTTTGGGCTGGTTTTGGGGTATTTTGGGCTGTTTTGGGGTGGTTTGGGGGGTGTTTTGGGGTGTTTTTGGGGTGTTTCCCCACCTGTGGCATTGTTGCGGTGTCCCTTGTAGCGCCGGCTGTACTGCACTGGTTTGGGGTTGGATTTTGGGGTAATTCGGGCTGGATTTTGGGGTAATTTGGACTGTTTTGGGGTGTTTTTGGGGTGTTTTGGGGGTGTTTCCCCACCTGTGGTGTTGTTGCGGTGCCCCTTGTAGCGCCGGCTGTACTGCACTGGTTTGGGGTTGGATTTTGGGATATTTTGGGGTAATTTGGGCTGGTTTTGGGGTATTTTGGGCTGTTTTGGGGGGTTTTTGGGCGGTTTTGGGGGTGTTTTGGGGGTGTTTTTGGGGTGTTTTGGGGTGTTTTTGGGGTGTTTTTGGGGTGTTTCCCCACCTGTGGCGTTGTTGCGGTGCCCCTTGTAGCGCCGGCTGTACTGCACTGGTTTGGGACTGGTTTGGGGTTGGATTTTGGGGTAATTTGGGCTAGTTTTGGGGTAATTTGGGCTGTTTCGGGGTGTTTTTGGGCTGTTTTGGGGTGGTTTTAGGGTGTTTTGGGGTGTTTCCCCACCTGTGGCATTGTTGCAGTGTCCCTTGTAGCGCCGGCTGTACTGCGCTGGTTTGGGGTTGGATTTTGGGGTAATTTGGGCTGGTTTTGGGGTATTTTGGGCTGTTTTGACGTGGTTTTGGGCTGTTTTTGGGGTATTTTGGGCTGTTTTGGGGTGGTTTTGGGCTGTTTTGGGGTGGTTTTGGGGGTGTTTTTGGGGTGTTTCCCCACCTGTGGCGTTGTTGCGGTGTCCCTTGTAGCGCCGGCTGTACTGCACTGGTTTGGGACTGGTTTGGGGTTGGATTTTGGGGTAATTTGGGCTAGTTTTGGGGTAATTTGGGGCATTTTGGGGTGTTTTGGGCTGTTTTGGGGGTGTTTTTGGGGTGTTTTGGGGTGTTTTTGGGGTGTTTCCCCACCTGTGGCGTTGTTGCGGTGCCCCTTGTAGCGCCGGCTGTACTGCACTGGTTTGGGACTGGTTTGGGGTTGGATTTTGGGGTAATTTGGGTTGGTTTTGGGGCAATTTGGGCTGTTTTGGGGTGTTTTTGGGGTAATTTGGGGTGTTTCGAGACGTTTTTGGGGTGTTTTTGGGGTGTTTCCCCACCTGTGGCGTTGTTGCGGTGCCCCTTGTAGCGCCGGCTGTACTGCGCGCCGTCGCTGTGCGCCGAGTCGAACAGGTAAATGTCCTCGTCGTTGTAGGAGGCCAGCAGCTCTGGAACGGGGACAAACATGGGCAAATCGGGAAAAAAAACGGGAAAGGAAGAAAAATTGGGGGAGTTTGGGGGAAAAACAGCGAGGAAATGGAAAAAAAGTGGGGAAAATTGGGAAAAACAGCGGGAAATTGGGAAAAACAGCAGGAAAATGGGGAAGAACAGCAGGAAAATAGGGAAGAACAGCAGGAAAATGGGGAAAACAGCAGGAAAATGGGGAAAACAGCAGGAAAATGGGGAAAAGAAAAAATGGGGAAAGGGGGAAAGCAGGGAAAATGGTAAAAAATGGGAGGAAAATGGGGAAAAACAGCAGAAGAATAGGAAAAATATCAGGAAAAAACAGGAAAATGAAAAAAAAAGGGGGAAATGAGGAAAAAAGGGAGGAAAATGGAAAAAAAACAGCAGGAAAATGGGAAAAAATGGGGAAAATTTGAAAAACAGTGGGAAAATTGGAAAAACAGCAGGAATGGGGTAAAACAGGAGGGTCTGGAGCTCAAGAGGGGTTTTTTTTGGGGGGGAATTATTTTTATTTTGGAAAACATGGAATTCTGGAGGAGGATGTCAGGTTTTTTGGGGGGAAGAAGTGTTTTTTGAGGATAAATGGCTGTTTTTTTGGGAAAATGGATTTTTTCTGGGGAAAAACTGATTTTTTTTGGTGGGAAATGAAGGGGTCTGAGGGAGTGGGACCCCCTGGATTCCCAGCTGGACTCACCTGAGCCGTCGTGGCTGTAGACCAGGCAGGTGATGTTGGCTTTGGACTCGCTGTTCACCTGGAAAAGTGGGAAAAATCTCAGATCCAGCCCCTTTTCCTGGGAATACTGAGTGTTAAACTCCCAGAAAAGGACTCAGGAAGGCAGAAAATTTGGGATTGAGGGGGGAAAAAAAAACCAACAAAAAAACCCAAACAAATAAAAAAAGACATTTCTGGGAGTTTTTTCCGCTTCTTCCTGAAGAGTTTTCCAGGAAAAGGAGCAGGGGAATCCCAGGAAATCACTCTGGGGTGGTCCCAGTGCTCCCAGTCCCCTCTCCCAGTGCTCCCAGTGCCCTCTCCCAGTATCCCCAGTACCAGGTGGTGGGGGCAGAACTTCTTCAGGACTCCGTTGTTCTCGTTCTCATCGATTTTCCTCTGATCATAAATCCTGCAGGAATTGGGGGGAAAAAAAATAAAAAAATAGGATTGGATCCACTCCAGGAAGGCCTTCTTATCCCAAAAAATTCCATCCTAAAATTCCCTGGGATTTTGTACCTGGATAGGCCCAGATTTAGGGCAGAAATGATGTTCCCATGCCCAGAATTCCATCTTAAAATTCCCTAGGGATTTGGGGCAGGAATGATGTTCCCATAGCCAGAATTCCATGTTAAAACTCCCTGGATTTTTGTGCCAGGATACAGCTGGATTTGGGACAGGAATGATGTTGCCATGCCTGAAATTCCATCTTAAAATTCCCTGGAATTCTATCTTGGGATATACCCAGATTTGGGGCGGGAATGACATTCCCATGGCTGAAATTCCATGTCCAAAATTTCCTGGGATTCAGTGCCGGGATACACCTGGGTTTGGGGGCTCCCAGTGCTCCCAGTTGGGCCTCACTGGATGAACTGGTCCCAATCCATGGATTTGGGAAAGCAAAATTGGGGATTTGGAAAGGGAAAGAGGCGGATTTGGGAATTCCCGGTTTTGGGATGGGGAATCCCTGGATTTGGGAAGGGGAAATCCCAGGATTTGGGATGGAGAATCCCAGGATTTGGGATGGAGAATCCCAGGATTTGGGATGGAGAATCCCAGGATTTGGGATGGAGAATCCCAGGATTTGGGATGGAGAATCCCAGGATTTGGGATGGGGAAATCCCTGGATCTGGGATGGGGAAATCCCTGGATCTGGGATGGGGAATCCCTGGATTTGGGAAGGGGAAATCCCTGGATCTGGAATGGGGAATCCCTGGATTTGGGATGGGGAATCCCTGGATCTGGCATGGGCAATCCCAGGGTCTGGGCTCTCCCAGTGCTCCCAGTTTGGCCCCACCTCAGGAACTGGTGCCAGCCCCCGATTTGGGAAGGTAATGAGGCAGATTCAGAAAGGGGAAGAGGAAATGATGGATTTAGGAAGGGGAAATGATGGATTTGGGAAGGGGAATCCCAGGATTTGGGAAGGGGAATCCCAGGGTCTGGGCTCTCCAGTGCTCCCAGTTTGGCCCCACCTCACGAACTGGTCGCGGCCGCCCACGGCGAACTGGGAGGTGTTGGCGGGGTTGACGAAGATGGTGTAGAGCCCGACCTTCTTCTCCTTCTCCTTCGTCACCACCAATTTCCTGGGAAAAATCCCCGGGATCAGCCCCAAATCCCAGCCCAAATCCCAGCCCAAACTGGGAGTGGGAATTCCCAAGGGAGAAAATCCCAAAAATCAGCAGGGTTTGGGCAGTGAGGGTGGGGAATGGTCCCACCCTGGAATGTTTTACCCTGGAATTATTCCCAGGGGAGTTTTCCGTGGAAAAATCCAAGGGAAAAATCCCACTGGGAGAATTCCCAAAGGGAAAATGTGATATGGGATAGTTTTTCCCCAAAAACAGCTGGGATTTGTTGGAATTTGGGTCATTCCATGAGAGAAATATTCGGGGTTGGCTCCACCAGGGTGAGAATTCCAAAGAACAGGACGGGGGTTGGGAATTCCCAAGGGAAAACGTGATTTCCCAAAAAACCCCTGATTTTTCCCCAAACTCCACCTGTTATTCCCCAAATCCCACCTGTTTCTCCCTCAAAGAAATTCCCATTTTTCCAAAAAAAATCCACATTTTCCTGACAGAATCCTCATTTTCCTGTCCACCATTCCCCATTATTCCCTCCAAAATCCCAATTTTTCCCCCCAAATCCAAATTTTTCCCCAAAAATCCCCATTTTTCCCCCCCAAAATCCCAATTTTTCCCCCCAAAATCCCCATCTTTCCCCCCCAAATCCCCATTTTTCCCCCCAAATCCCCATTTTTCCCCAAAAATCCCCGTTTTACCCCCCAAAAATCCCCGTTTTCCATGAAAACAGCTTGGATTTGTGGGAATTTGGAGCATTCCAGGAGGGAAAAATCGGGGTTGGCTCTGCCAGGGTGAGAATTCCAAAGGGATCCAGCCCAGGGAGGGGGCTGGGATTGGCTCCAGCCACGGATTCCGGCGGGATCAGGGATTAAAGGGCTCGTCCTGGTTATGAAACCCCGGGATTTGGGCTGGATCAGCCTCCGGAATGACAGCCTGGAGGCTTGGAAAAGTACAGGGAGATAGAAAAACTGCTCTTCCCAAAAAAATCCCTGCTTTTCCCACAAAAAAATCCTGGTTTTCTCCCTAAAAATAATCCAGTTTTGCCCAAAATCTCCTGGTTTTCCTCAAAAAACAATGTTTTTTCCTCAAAAAGCTGTGGTTTGTCCCCCCCGAAAAAATCTACTTCTCACCCAAAGAATGTTTTATCCCAAAATTACTCCGGTTAAAAATAAAAAAAATCAGTTTTCCCTCCCAAAAAACTGCTTCTTTTCCCCAAAAAAATTCATTTTCCCCTCAAAACATATCAAAATTTCCTGCAAAAAAAATCTCCATTTTCCAAAAAGCTCAAGCCATTTCCCCCACAAAAATAACCTCATTTCCCCCAAATTCCCTGATTTCCCAAAAAAACCCTGATTTTATTCCCAAAACTCACCTCTTATTCCCCAAATCCCACCTACTTCCCCTACAGATTCCCATTTTTCCCCACTTCCCACTTTCCCCAAACCCACGCCTGTCTCACCTCTAAAATCCAGAGTTTTCCCCCCAAAAATCCCCTTTTCCCACCCAATCCCTGTTTTTCCCCCCTAAATCCCCATTCTCCCCCCCCAAGAATTCCCATTATTCCCTGAGAATTCTCCTTTTCACACCCCCAAATCACGCCCTGGAATCCAGGGAATTGGATCAAGAAAACAGGGATTTGGTGGGTGGGGAATTGGAATTCAAGGGGAAAACCAGGGACTTTTTTTAGGGAATTATGGAAATTTTAGGGAAAAAAAATAAAAATTTTGGAGAAATAACAGCTTTTTTGACAAAAACTGGGATTTGACAGGAGAAACCGGGATTTTTTCCCCACAAAATTCCCATTTTTCCCCCCATTTTTCACAAGGCAGGGCAAGTCCTGCTTCAGATTGATGGAATCCCCATTTCCCACCCCAAATCCCATTTTTTTTCCACAAAACGCCCATTTTACGCCCGGAACTCCGCGTTTCCCACCCAGAATTTTCCATTTTCCCCTCAGAATTCCCATTTTACACTGAGAACTCCAAGTTTCCCACCCCGAATTCTCAGTTTTCCCCTCAGAATTCCCATTTTATGCCCAGAACTCCGCATTTCCCACCCAGAATTCTTCATTTTCCCCTCAGAATTCCCGTTTTACGTGCAGAACTCCGCGTTTCCCACCCAGAATTTTCCATTTTCCCCTCAGAATTCCTGTTTTACACCCGGAACTCCACATTTCCCACCCAGAATTCTCGGTTTTCCCCTCAGACTTCCCATTTTATGCCCAGAACTCCGCATTTCCCACCCAGAATTCTCCATTTTCCCCTCAGAATTCCCATTTTACGCCCAGAACTCCACATTTCCCACCCAGAATTCTTCATTTTCCCCTCAGAATTCCCATTTTATGCCCAGAACTCCGCATTTCCCACCCAGAATTCTCCATTTTCCCCTCAGAATTCCCATTTTACGCCCAGAACTCCGCGTTTCCCACCCAGAATTTTCCATTTTCCCCTCAGAATTCCTGTTTTACACCCTGAACTCCGCATTTCCCACCCAGAATTCTCGGTTTTCCCCTCAGAATTTCTGTTTTATGCCCGGAACTCCGCATTTCCCACCCCGAATTCTCAGTTTTCCCCTCAGAATTCCCATTTTATGCCCAGAACTCCGCATTTCCCACCCAGAATTCTCCATTTTCCCCTCAGAATTCCCATTTTACGCCCAGAACTCCGCATTTCCCACCCAGAATTTTCGGTTTTCCCCTCAGAATTCCCGTTTTACGCCCAGAACTCCGCATTTCCCACCCCGAATTCTCCATTTTCCCCTCAGAATTCCCGTTTTACGCCCAGAACTCCCCGTTTCCCACCCAGAATTTTCAGTTTTCCCCTCAGAATTCCCATTTCCCACCCAGAACTTTCAGTTTTCCCCTCAGAATTCCCATTTCCCACCCAGAATTTTCAGTTTTCCCCTCAGAATTCCCGTTTTACACCCAGAATTTTCCATTTTCCCCTCAGAATTCCCGTTTTTCCGGTCACTCACGAGGCGGGCCGGTCCTGCCGCAGGTCGATGGTGAAGACCACAGCGTCCTCTCCTGCAGACAGGAACGTGCAGGGCGAGTCCGGCTCCAGCGCCAGCTGGGATCGGGGGGAAAAAAAAGTGGGAAAAATAAAACAGGAATAGCTCCTAAAAATCCTCAAAAAGCAGGAAAATCCATCTGGAAAAACAACAGGTTTGGGGGTTTCCCGCCCTTGAACGGTGGTGACGTCATCCGGAGTGACGTCATCCGGGGTGACATCATTTGGAGTGACGTCATTTGGAGTGACGTCATGGAGACAACAGCAGAGCCAAGGGTTTGAACTGCACCCAAAAAGTGGGAAAATCCCCAAATTCCTGGATTTTTATGGAGCTGAGTGGCCAAACCCGCGACCCCGAGCTGTGTGGTGACATCACAGGTGACAACGGCCACATCCAAGGCTTGGAAAATTTGGGGATTGGTTCCCTCTGCTCCCAAAGAATCGGAAAATTCTTTCTCCCAGAAAAAAAAACCTTGGATTTTAATGGAACTGAGTAGAACCCACCCACCCTCACCTCTGTGGTAACATCACTGGGATGTCACAGGTGACATCACAGTGACACCAAAGGTGTGATGGACTGGCATTTAAGAAACAAACACCTCAGGAAGTTTAGGCTGCTGGAAGCTGATGGGAGTTTTTTCTCCAAAAACTGGCCATTTCTGAGAACTGACAGCAGTTTTGATCATTGAAAAGTGACATCAACCTGTGAACAACTCCTGCAGACCTAAGCCTGGGAATTTGTCTCTGGTGTTTGGTTGTGAAAGGTAACAGAGCTTTAGATGGTTCTCATCTCATGAGTGATGGGGTGGGCTGGGCTGGTCCTGCCGTGGTTCCTGGGCAGGAGATGGAGCCTACAGGGACTTTCCCCTTCCTGGGCCAGGCTGGGCTGGTCCTGCCATGGTTCCTCAGCAGGAGATGGAGCCTGTGGGGCTTTCATTTCATTTGCCATTCCCAAATCCCAGCTCACCTTGTGGGAGGCTTCCTTGGGCTTGGTGTTGTGACAGCTGTCACCCGAGTGGTGACATCCTCAGTCCTCCCCCTCTTCCCACACCACTGCTCCCCCATTCCCAAGCACCCCAAATCCTGGGATTTGGCATTCCCGGGATTTGGCATTCCCAGGACTTGGCATTCCCAGGATCCATGCTCATCTTGTGGGAAGCTCCTTTGCGCTGAGCTCGGTGCTGCGACCGCTCTGCCACCTCTGTGGTGACATCCCCAATCACCATTCCCACTGTGTTCCCTCATTCCCAGGCACCCCAAATCCTGGGATTTGCCATTCTTGGGATTTGCCATTCTTGGGATTTGCCATTCCCAGGATTTGCCACTCCCAAGTCCCAGCTCACCTTGTGGGAAGCTCCCTCGTGCTGAGCCACACGCTCGGTGCCGCGACAGCTCTGCCACCTCTGTGGTGACATCCCCAGTCCCTCTGCTCCCACCGCTGCTCCCACACCATTCCCCCATTCCCAGGCACCCCAAATCCCGGGATTTGGCATTCCCGGTCCCAGCTGACCTTGTGGGAGGCTCCCTTGTGCTGGGCCACGCGCTTGGTGCTGCGGCAGCACTGAGTGGCCGAGAGCTCGGCCACGCGCACCTGCCCATCCCGGGCACACATGGCCAGCGTGGAGTCGCCGCTGTTGGGAAGGAATTTGGCCTGGAAAACACGGAAAACAGGGAAAAAGGTGGGAAAAAGGGATTGGGAGGCGGTAGGGGGAGAAGGATAAAAAGGGTCATTGCAAAGGAGGTGGAGCAGGAACAGGTGGGGAGAGGAAAGGGATGGGGGGAGTGCTGGAATTGTTCTGGGAATCGTCCCAGTTTTCTTTTGAATCATCCCAAACTCCTCCCTGGGAATCATCCCAAATTCTCCCAGGAATCATCCCAAATTCTCCCAGGAATCGTCCCAAATTCTCCCAGGAATCCTCCCAGCTCTCTCAGGAATCCTCCCATCAATTATCCCAAGAACAGTCCCTGGAATTATCCCAAACTCTGCTGGGAACCATCCTGGGAATTGTCCCAAGCTCTCCCAGGAATCAGCCCAGCTGTCCTGGGAATCATCCTGATTCCCTTGCGAATCATTCTGAGCTCAGAAGTCCTGATTTCCCCCTCAGAATTCCCATTTTTCCCCTGAGAATTCCCATTTTTCTGGTCCCTCATGAGGTAGGCTGGTCGTGCCATAGATTGATGGAATCCCCATTATTCCTCCAGAATTCCCATTTTGCCCTCAGCATTCCCATTTTTCCCCTCAGGATTCCCACTTTATCCCTTAGAATTCCCATTTTATCCCTTAGAATTCCCATTTCCCCCTCAGAACTCTCATCTTTCCCTCAGAACTCCCACTTTCCCTTCAGAACTCCCATTTTCCCCTCAGCATTCCTATTTTCCCCTCAGAATTCCCATTTTATTCCTCAGCATTCCCACTTCCCCCTCAGAACTCCCATTTCCCCCTCAGAACTCCCATTTTTCCTCTCAGAACTCCCGTTTCCCCCTCAGCGTTCCCACTTCCCCCTCAGAACTCCCATTTTCCCCCTCAGAACTCCCATTACCCCCTCAGCATTCCCATTTTCCCCCTCAGAATTCCCGTTTTATCCCTCAGCATTCCCATTTCCCCCTCACAGCTCCCATTTTTTCCCTCAGAACTCCCATTTTTCCTCTCAGAACTCCCATTTTCCCCTTAGGATTCCCATTTTCCCCTCAGAACTCCCATTTTTCCTCTCAGAACTCCCGTTTCCCCCTCAGCATTCCCACTTCCCCCTCAGAACTCTCATTTTTTCCCTCAGAACTCCCATTTTTTCTCTCAGAACTCCCCTTTTCCCCTCAGAACTTCCATTTTCCCCTTAGGATTCCCACCTCCCCCTCAGAACTCCCATTTTTCCTCTCAGAACTCCCGTTTTATCCCTCAGCATTCCCATTTCCCCCTCACAGCTCCCATTTTTTCCCTCAGAACTCCCATTTTCCCCTCAGCATTCCCATTTCCCCCTCAGAACTCCCATTTTCCCCTCAGCATTCCTGTTTCCCCCTCAGCACTCCCATTTTTTCCCTCAGAACTCCCATTTTTCCCTCAGCACTCCCATTTTTCCCTCAGAACTCCCATTTTCCCCTCAGGATTCCCATTTTCCCCCCTCACAACTCCCATTTCTCCGATCGCCCACAAGGCAAGGCCGCCCCTTTGCGATTCCAACCCGCCATTCCCACCCCATTCCCGCTTTTTCCCTCACCTGGAAGACGTTGCTCTTGTGCCCGCTGTCGAACTGCAGCACGGGCCGGCGCCTCAGCCAGTCCCACACCAGCACCTTGAGGTCGTCGCTGCCGCTGGCCAGGCGGGTTCCGCGCTGGTTGAAATGCAGCGTGTTCACGCAGCCCGTGTGCCCTTCCAGGCCGTGCTGCAGCCGGAATTTCTGCACGAACAGCCGGGCCCCGCAGGCCTGAGCCACGAAACGGGAGCAGCCGCCCAACTGGCGCTGCCGCAGCGCCGGGATCGCTCTCCAACGCGGCCGAGGCAGCGCCCACGTCTCCGAGGCCACCCAGTCCTCCAGCGCCTGCTCCTCGTCCGACGAGTCGCGCTCGTGAGGCGGCCGCTTGCGGGGCCCCCTGCGCCGGGCCCGCGGTTCCTCCTCCTCGTCCTCATCCTCATCTTCGTCCTCGTCCTGCCGCGGCTCCTCGGGGATGGAGTAGTGGCCGGTGTCATCCAGGCTGTCGCTGTCCTTGTCGCCGGAGCTGTCGCTGTCGCTGGCGCGGCTGCGCGCGGCCCCGGCGTCGTCGCCCGTCAGGCTCAGGCTCAGGTCGGACGCCTCCACCTCGATCCCCGAGGACGTCTCGCGGCCCTCCTCGGCAGACATGTCCTCGGGGCTGCTGGACAGGCTGCCTGGGGACAGGGACATTGTGGTGTCACCAGTGTCACCCTGCCACAGGGACAGCTCCACAGGCTGCCTGGGGACAGGGACATCGCGGTGTCACCAGTGTCACACTGCCACAAGGACATTGTGGTGTCACCAGTGTCACACTGCCACAGGGACATTGTGGTGTCACCAGTGTCACACTGCCACGGGGACATTGTGGTGCCACCAGTGTCACACTGCCACAAGGACATTGTGGTGTCACCAGTGTCACACTGCCACAGGGACATTGTGGTGTCACCAGTGTCACACTGCCACGGGGACAGCTCCACAGGCTGCCTGGGGACAGGGACATCGCAGTGTCACCAGTGTCACACTGCCACAGGGACAGCTCCACAGGCTGCCTGGGGACAGGGACTGGTGACACTACCACCACCACAGGGACAGAGTGGTGGCACTGGGTGGCACCATTGCTGTCACCAGTACCATCACTTTGTCACCTCCACTGCTGCCCTGGCACCCTCACTGTCACCTCTGCTGCCACCCTCACTGTCACTATTACCTTGTCCCCCGTGCTGTCACCCTACCACCCTCACTGCCACCCTTGCTGCCATCCTGTCCCCACTGCTGTCCCACTCCCTGCCACCCTGTCACCCTCACTGTCCCCTCCCATTGTGCTTGCTATGACCCTGCCACCCTGTCACTGTCCCTGTTTGTCCCCTGCCTCTCTCCCTGTCCCTTGGCTGTCCCCCTCCATGTCCCCCTGAGTGTCCCCTTGTCCTCCTGGCTGTCCCCTGAGTGTCCTCCTGTCCTCATCTGTGTCCCCCTGAGTGTCCCCCTGTCCCCTGGTTGTCCCCTGTCCCCCTGAATGTCCCGTCCCTCTCCCTGGCCCCCAGTCCCCCCTCCTGTCCCTCTGGGTGTCCCCAGCTGTCCCCTCACCGTTGACGATGTCCGTCCTGCCATCCATGCTGCCGCCTTTGTCTGACATCGCCGCTTCCCACGGGGATCCCTGCGGGGACACCGGGACAGGGACATGGGGACAGGGACATGGGCACAAAGGGGACATGGGCACAAAGGGGACAGGGGGACACAGGGACAGGGGGACACAGGGACAGGGGGACACAGGGGACAATGGCACAGGGAGCTGGAGTGGCCCTGCCACAGCCACCATGGGATGTCCCCGTGTCCCCAACTCACCCCGGCACCGCAGGTGCTCCCAAAATCCCCATTTTCCATGGAAAAGCCACCTGGGAATGCTGCAGGACACCTGGCCCTGGCTCAGCATCCCGGGAAAAGCCGATCCCGAGGAACTTGGAACCCCCAGGGATCCAATTTTAAACATTCCCACACAAAATCCCCGTTTTCCATGGAAAAACCACCTGGGAACGCTGCAGGACACCCAGCCCTGGCTCAGCATCCTGGGAAAAGCCGATCCCGAGGGATCTGTGATCCCAAAGATCCATCTTTAAACATTCCCACACAAAATTCCCATTTCTCCACCTGCCACAGAGCCCCAGAGAGTGGAGTTTGTTCCCAAAATTCCCATTTCCCATGGAAAATCCACCTGGGAATGCTGCAGGACACCCAGCCCCGGCTCAGCATCCCGGGAAAAGCCGATCCCAAGGGATTTGTGATCCCAAAGATCCATCCCTAAACACATTCCCACAAAAAAAAAATTCCCTCTGGAATCTCTCCAAGAGACCAGCGCCAGCCACCCGCTGTCCTCCAGATTCCCAAAAAAACCCCATTTCCACAGGAATGGGCAGCAGGAGAGCCCTGGAATTCTGCTGGAATTCCATGGAACACCACTGGAACTCTTCCCAATTCCAGGGAATCCACTCCTGATCCAGAGTGAGGTGGAAACTCGCTGGGAATCGCAGGGAATCAAACCAAAATCCCGGGATTCCGTGGCTGCCTGGCTGCACATCTGGACAGGCTCAGCATTCCCGGCCTGACGCTGCAGCTCCCAAAAATATCCCGGGGCATTCCAGAGCCTCTGGAGTCGGGATCCGCCTGGCCCAGCCTCCCTGCTTCCCCTCCAAACTGGGATAAACTGGGATAAACTGGGTGGTGATCCCTGGGTGATTCCCAGGCATGGTCCTGTCCATCCCTCAGCCCAAATTCCTCTCGGGATTGGTTCCAACAACTCCCAACTTCTGGGTGCTCCCAAAAATCCACGAATCCAACATTACAGCACGGCAGGACTCGGGGGTGGATCCCCCAAATTCCTTGGGATGGAAACCCCAAATCCTCAGGGACAGAACCACAAATCCACCAGGATGGATCCCCTAAATTCTTTGGAATGGTTCCCCCAAATCCCTCGGGATGGATCCCCCAAATCCCTCAGGATGGATTCCCCAAATCCCTCAGGGATGGATTCCCCAAATCCTCAGGATGGATCCCCCAAATCCTCAGGATGGATCCCCCAAATCCCTTGGGATGGATCCCCAGGTGCCTCAGGAGCATTCCCAGATCCCCAGCAGCATTCCCAGGAATTTCCCAATTCCAGGGAATCCTGGAGAACCCCCAAAACCCCCCCAAACTCCCCAAATTCCGCGGGATCCGGCCGCACTCACCTGTGCCAGGTGCCAGGGACAGCGGGGCTGGAGCTGGGGGGGAGTGTGGGGTCAGAACCCGGGGACCCCCAATTTTGGGGACCCCCCCAAATCCCTGGGAATCCCCCCCAAATCCCTGGAGAACCATCCCAGATGTTTTGGGAACCCCCCCTGGATTCCCTGATCCCAGAGAAATCCTTGCTGATTTTTGGGAATCTCCCCCAATTCCCAAAGAACCCAAATTTTTGGGGACCCCTCCAATTCCCAAGAAATCCCCAAGAATCTCCTCAATCCCTGAAAAATACCAAATTTTTGGGGAGTTTCCCAATCCGTGAGAAACCCCCATGGAGTCCTGGAAAACCCCTGTTCCTTGGGAATTCCCAATTTTTGGGGATCTCCTCCACAATTCCTGGAAATTCCCGATTTTTGGGAATCCTCCAATCCCTGGGGACCCCAAAATCTCAAGGATCCGTCCCAAAAACTCCAGAACCCTTCCCAGACCTCCCCAAAATCTCAAGAGGTCCTCAAAAAAAAAACTCCAGGACCCCCAGAAATATTCGGGGACCACTCCCAAAAGGTTGAGGATCACCCCAAAAATCCCGAGATCCTTCTCAGACCCCAAAAATCTTAGGGACCCCCCCCTCAAAGTCTCAGGGATCCCCCAAAATCCTCAAGGACCCCCTGAAATTCCCCTCAAAATCCTCAAGGACCCCCCAGAATCCTCAAGGACCCCCTGAAATTCCCCTCAAAATCCTCAAGGACCCCCTGAAATCCTCAAGGACCCCCTGAAATCCCCCCAAAATCCTCAAGGACCCCCCAGGGCCCCCCCGGGCTCCCTCAGAGGCTCCCCCAGAACCCCCCCAAAACCCTGGGGGACTCCCCAAAAACTCCCCCCGTGCCCCCCCCCGAGGCCTCCCCGCCCCTCCCGGGATTCCCCCCCTCAGCCCCGGGCCCGCCCCGGCCCCGCCCCCGCCCCGGGGCTGAGGAAGGCCCCGAGCCCGCGGGGGCCGCGTCCGGCCCGGAGCCAGGAGGGGCCGCGCACCGACCCGAGTGTCCCGGAGGGTCCCGGACGGTGCCGGGGGGTGCGGCCGGGCTCAGTGGCGGCCGCCGCGGGTCCCCCCGGCCGCTCCAGCGCCGGCCCCGGGACCGGGCCCCGCCGCCGCCATCTTTAACGCGCCGCCCCCGCCGCCTCGCTTGGCGGCACCGGCCGACGCTTTTGCGGCACCGCGGGCGTCGCTTTACGGCAGCGGCCGTTGCACGACAGCGACGGGGGCGCCCCCCCCAACCCCCGGCGTTGCCATGGGAACGGCGCCCCCCCCCTCCGGTGTTTTTATGGGGTCGCTTTGTCTCCCCCGATCTTGTGGGGTCACCCCTGTTTAGGGTCACTTCAGGACCCCCCGATGGTGTTGTGGGGTCACCCTGTGACCTCCTGTTACGGTAAGGTCGCTTTGTGTCCCCGCCTTGGTGTTGTGGGGCCGCCCTTGTTTAGGGTCACTATGGGGTCACCCCTGTTTAGGGTCACTGTGGGGTCACCCTTGTTTAGGGTCACTGTGGGGTCACTGTGGGCCCACCCCTGTTTAGGGTCACTGTGGGGTCACTGTAGGGTCACCTTCTTTAGGGTCACTGTGGGGTGACCCCTGTTTAGGGTCACTGTGGGGTCACCTTGTTTAGGGTCACTGTGGGGTCACTGTGGGGTCACCCCTGTTTAGGATCACTGTGGGCTCACTGTGTTTAGGGTCACTGTGGGGTGACCCCTGTTTAGAGTCACTGTGGGGTCACTGTGGGGTCACTGTGGGGCCACCCCTGTTTAGGGTCACTGTGGGGTCACTGTGGGGACACCCCTGTTTAGGGTCACTGTGGGGTCACTGTGGGGTCAGCATGTTTAGGGTCACTGTTGTCCCTCCCCAGTGTTGTTATAGGGTCATTCCCAGACCCTCAGTGTTACTGTAGGGTCACTTTGCGCCCCCAATGTTGTTATGGGGTTGTCCCTGTTTAGGGTCACTGCTGTCCCCTCCCAGCGTTACTGTAGGGTCAGCTCTGTGTCCCCACCTTGGTGTTGTAGGGTCACTTTGTGTCCCCCTGTGTCACCCCTTGGTTAGGGTCACTCTGCTCCCCCAATGTCCCTATAGGGCCACCCTATTTCTATAGGGTCACTCTGTCCCCCCAGTGTCCCTATAGGGCCACCCCATTTCTATAGGGTCACTCTGTCCCCCCAGTGTCCCTATAGGGCCACCCCATTTCTATAGGGTCACTCTGTCCCCCCAGTGTCCCTATAGGGCCACCCCATTTCTATAGGGTCACTCTGTCCCCTCAGTGTCCCTATAGGGCCACCCCATTTCTGTAGGGTCCCTGTCCCCTCAGTGTCCCTATAGGGCCACCCCATTTCTATAGGGTCACTCTGTCCCCTCAGTGTCCCTATAGGGCCACCCCATTTCTATAGGGTCACTCTCTCCCCCCAGTGTCCCTATAGGGCCACCCCATTTCTATAGGGTCCCTCTATCCCCTCAGTGTCCCTATAGGGCCACCCCATTTCTGTAGGGTCCCTGTCCCCGCAATGTCCCTATAGGGCCACCCCATTTCTGTAGGGTCACTCTGCCCCCCTCAGTGTCCCTATAGGGCCACCCCATTTCTGTAGGGTCCCCATTCCCAGCCAGAGCCGCTCCCGTCACCAACTCTTTATTGGGGACACAGGTGGGGGGGCGAGGGGGTGACATCTCCCCAAATGGGGGGTCCCTGCACCCCCCAGCCCCCAAAAAACCCCAAAATTTGTGTGGGGTGAAGGTCTCGACCCCCTTGGGCTCCTCTTCGTCCTCATTTGGGGCCGGCCGAGGCGGGGGGATCCCAAAAGGGCCCTACATGAGGCGGCACTGCTCCCCACTGACCCCCCCCGGCAGCTCCAGGTTGAATCCGGGGGGCTGTGGGGGCACAGCGGGGTCACCCCAAATCTGTGGGGTCATCTCAATTCTCTGGGGTCACCCCGAATCTCTGGGGTCACCCCAAATCTGTGGGGTCTTCCCAAATCTGTGGGGTCATCCCAAATCTGTAGGGTCACCCCAAATCTCTGGGGTCACCCCAGTTCTCTGGGGTCATCCCAAATCTGTGGGGTCACCCCAAATCTGTGGCGTCATCTCAATTCTCTGGGGTCACCCCAAATCTCTGGGATCACCCCAATGCTGTGGGGTCACCCCAAATCTGTGGGGTCACCCCAATTCTTGTGGGATCACCCCAATGCTGTGGGGTCACCTCAATGCTGTGGGGTCACCCCAATTCTTGTGGGATCACCCCAATGCTGTGGGGTCACCCCAAAGCGTTCGGGTGACCCCAAATCCTTTTAGGGCGGTGTCCCCAAACACTCACCGTGTCCCCAGCCAGCTCCTTGGGGGGGTGGCCCAGGTCCTGCAGCTGTGAGGGGACAGAAGGAGGGGACACAGGGACACGGTGACACAGGGACACAGTGACACGGGGACAGAGAGGGGACAGAGAGGGGACACAGGGACACGGTGACACAGGGACACAGTGACACGGGGACAGAGAGGGGACACAGGGACACGGTGACATGGGGACAGAGAGGGGACACAGGGACACGGTGACACGGTGACACAGGGACACGGTGACATGGGGACAGAGAGGGGACACAGGGACACGGTGACATGGGGACACGGTGACACGGGGACACAGTGACACGGGGACATAGGGACACAGGGACACAGAGAGGGCACAGGGACAGAGAGGACACAGAGTGACACACAGGGGTGACACAGGGACATGGAGAGGGGACACAGGGACATGGAGAGGGGACACAGTGACACACAAAGGGGACACGGACACAGAGGGAGGGCACAATGACACAGAGGTGACACAGTGATACAGAGGGACACAGAGAGGTGACACAGGGACACACAGAGGTGACACAGTGACACAGAGGTGACACAGTGACACAGAGAGGGGACACAGTGACACCCAGGTGACACAGTGACACAGAGAGGTGACACAGTGACACAGAGGGACACAGAGAGGTGACACAGTGACACACAGGTGACACAGTGACACAGAGAGGTGACACAGTGACACAGAGGGACACAGAGAGGTGACACAGGGACACACAGAGGTGACACAGTGACACAGAGGTGACACAGTGACACAGAGAGGGGACACAGTGACACACAGGTGACACAGTGACACAGAGAGGTGACACAGTGGCACAGAGGGACACAGAGAGGTGACACAGTGACACACAGGTGACACAGTGACACAGAGAGGTGACACAGTGACACAGAGGGACACAGAGAGGTGACACAGTGACACACAGAGGTGACACAGTGACACAGAGGTGACACAGTGACACAGAGAGGGGACACAGTGACACACAGGTGACACAGTGACACAGAGAGGTGACACAGTGACACAGAGGGACACAGAGAGGTGACACAGTGACAAAGAGGTGACACAGTGACACACAGGTGACATACAGGTGACACAGAGAGGGGACAGAGGGGGTCAGGGACACAGAGAGGAGCAGAGGGACACAGAGGGAGGACACAGGGACACACAGAGGTGACACAGGGAGGGGACAGAGGTGACAGTGACACAGAGAGGTGACACAGTGACACACAGGTGACACAGTGACACAGAGAGGGGACAGAGGGGGTCAGGGCGTGGCCGGGCAGCTCGGGGCTCCCCCCGGTCCCCCCGTACCTGCTGCATCAGCTCCAGCAGAGTCTCGAAGCGCTGCCGCCGCTGCCCCTCGGGCTCCCCCGGCCGCTCCCGCTCCAGCTCGGCGCAGATCCGCAGCATCAGCGCCTGCTGCGCCACGAAACGCTGCCGCTGCTCCGGGGACAGCGACGCCTCGTGCTGCCGCAGCCACTCCGGGTACTGGGGACACGCGGGGGACGCTGAGGGGACAGCGAGGGAACCGCCCCGGGACACCCCCGTGGGACACCCCAGGATCCCCCAGGAATGGCCCAGTGAGGCCCTGGGGGTGACAGGGACAGACCTTGGGGACAGGGGGGAGCCCCCAGTACACCCCAAAAGGGACAGGGACACACTGGGGGTGACAGGGACAGACCCTGGGGACAGGGGGGAGCCCCCAGTACACCCCAAAAGGGACAGGGACACCCTGGGGGTGACAGGGACAGACCCCAGGGACAGGGGAGAACCCCCAATACACCCCAAAAGGGACAGGGACATCCTGGGGGTGACAGGGACAGACCCTGGGGACAGGAGAGACCCCCCCAATACACCCCAAAAGGGACAGGGACACCCTGGGAATGACAGGGACAGACCCTGGGGATGTGGGGGAACCCCAAGCCCTACCCTGGGGACAGGAGAGAGTTCCCAATACACCCCAAAAGGGACAGGGACACCCTGGGGGTGACAGAGACAGACCCCAAGGACAGCAGGGACCCCCAAGACCAACCCTGGGGACAGGAGAGTTCCCAGTACACCCCAAAAGGGACAGGGACACCCTGGGGGTGACAGGGACAGACCCTGGGGACAGGAGAGACCCCCCCAATACACCCCAAAAGGGACAGGGACACCCTGGGGGTGACAGGGACAGACCCTGGGGACAGGAGAGAGTTCCCAATACACCCCAAAAGGGACAGGGACACCCTGGGGGTGACAGGGACCACCCCATGTCCCCATGTCCCCTACATTTCCCATGCCCCAAGGGACACCCTGAGCTTTGGGGGGGTTTTTTCGGGTCCCCTCCCCAAATTTTTGGGGTCCCACCTTCTCGGTGATCTCCTTGAGGGAGGGGTAGAGCACGTCCTTGGACAGCAGGGACTCCATGATGTCCCCACAAGTTTCCCACACCCCAAAAGATCCCTCCAGGATTTTAGGGAAACCCCAACAAAAAAATGTGGGCTCTCCCCCAGGTTTTTTGGGGTCCCCTCCCCAAATTTTTGGGGTCCCACCTTCTCGGTGATCTCCTTGAGGGAGGGGTAGAGCACGTGGCCAGTAGGGACCACGCCATGTCCCCATGTCCCCTACACTTCCCATACCCCAAGGGACACCCCGAGTTTTGGGGCGGTTTTTTGGGGTCCTCTCCCCAAATTTTTGGGGTCCCACCTTCTCGGTGATCTCCTTGAGGGAGGGATAGAGCACGTCCTTGGACAGCAGGGACTCCATGATGCTGCGCATGACGGGCAGGACGCCGTCCCCGCCGCCCTCCTCCAGCCCCAGCCCCTCCAGGGCCTTCGCCAGCTCCTCCTCCGAGCCCGGGGAATTCTGTGGGATCCCCCTGTGAGCCCCCCGGGACCCCCAGAATGCCGGGAGAGCCCCCCAGGACCCCGGGAAAGGGGTGGGAATACCTGGAGGTCATTGGCGTTCTTGGCCAGCCCGCTCAGGGTCTCCTTGAGGCAGGAGGTGAATTCCTGCTGCGAGGCCGCGTCGCTGCCTGTGGGGTTGGGAATGGGAACGGGAATGGGACTGGGAATGGGGATAATGGGGAGTCCTGCTGGCCACAATCACAAATGGGATTGGGAATGGGATCAGGAATGGGACTGGGAATGGGGGATAACGGGGAGTCCTGCTGGCCATGATCCCAAATGGGATCAGGAATGGGATTGGGAATGGGATCAGGAATGGGGATAATGGGGATAATGAGGAGTCCTGCTGGCCACGATCCCAAATGGGATTGGGAATGGGATTGGGAATGGGATCAGGAACGGGGATTGGGATCAGGAACAGGGACAGGGAAAAGGGGAACTGGAACATGAACCCCTCCATGGACTGGGATCAGGGACAGGGAACAGGGACTGGGATCAGGAACAGGGACTGGGATCAGGGACAGGGACAGGGACTGGGATCAGAGACCAGGAACAGGGACAGGGAACAGGGACTGGGATTGGAAACATGGAACAGGGACAGGGACCAGGAACAGGGACATGGAACAGGGACAGGATCAGGAACACAGACAGGGACCACGAACAGTGACAGGGAACAGGAACTGGGACTGGAAACATGGAACAGGGTCTAGGATCAGGAACACGGATAGGGACCAGGAACAGCAACAAGCACTGAGGTGCCCAGGGCCATCCTGGAGTGGGATCCCCACATTCCCAACCCACCCACCGACTTTTCCAGCAGCTTCCGAGAGCTTCTGGAACTGCTCCACCAGCTGGGGCTCCTGCCGGGCCAGCTCCTGCATGGCCTCCTGGAACTCGGCCGCCGCCTGCGCCGCCAGCTCGCCCTCGAAGAGCTCCTGGAAGAACTTCTCCTGCGAGGAGAAGAGCGAGCCCTGGGCGTGGGGTCAGCGCGGCCACACGGCCCCAAAACGGGGGCAAATCGGGGTTTTGGGGGTCCCACCTCGGCAGAGTCGGAGGGAGGGGAGGGGGGAGAGGAGGAGCTGGCAGGGGGAGGGGGCGCGGGGCGGCTGCGCTCGAAGTCATCCAGAGCACCTGTGGGGGGGAATGGGGTCAGGGGACCCCAAAAAGGGGTTGGAAAAAGGGGGCTTTGCACCCCACAGGAACACGGATTGATTGTACCCCAAATCTGCACCCTGGAACTGCACCCTAATAATTTCTGTAATTGATGGCGGTCCAATAAATGCACCCCAAAACTAATGGCACTCCATAACTGCACCCCAAAAACTCCCACTGCTGATTGTACCCCAATAACTGCACCCCAATAACCACTGCCCCACAGACCCCAATCAACTGTGCCTCAGTACAGAACTGCACCCCAATAGTGCCCACCCCTAATTGCACCCCAAAACCCTCATCGCCCTGTACCCCAGTAGCCCCCAGACCCCAATAACCCCCGACCCCAATTGCACCCCAGTGACCCCCGAGCCCCTCCAAACCCCAAAACCCCCCTCACCCCAATAACCCCCAAATCCCTCCAAACCCCAAAACCCCCCCCAGCCCCTCCAGACCCCCCCTCACCCCAATAACCCCCGGCCCCCCCTCACCCAGTGACCCCCGACCCCCATCGCACCCCAGTGACCCCCGAGCTCCTCCAAACCCCAAAACCCCCCCAGCCCCTCACGACCCCCGACCCCCCCTCACCCCAATGACCCCCGACCCCAATTGCACCCCAATGACCCCGAGCCCCTCCAAACCCCAAAACTCCCCTCACCCCAATAACCCCCGACCCCCCCTCACCCCAGTGACCCCCAGCCCCTCACGACCCCCGACCCCCCCTCACCCCAATGACCCCCGACCCCCATTGCACCCCAATGACCCCCGACCCCCATCGCACCCCGTGACTCACCGGTGACACGCAGCCCCCCCTCCCCGCACCCCAATGACCCCCGGACCCCTCCGGACCCCCCCTCACCCCGGGACCCCCGGTCCCCCCTCACTCTCCAGCAGCTCCTCCAGCTCTGGGTCGGGCCCCGAGCCCGGGCCCGGCTCCGCCGCCATCTTGGCCCGCTCCGCCCTCCGCCGCCAGGGGGCGCTGCCGCGGGACACGCCCCCTCCCGCCCCCGGACACGCCCCCTGCTATGGCCACGCCCACAAAACACGGAACGGAATCGGGAGCGGGAACGGGATTGGGAACGGGATCGGAAGCTGGAACGGGATCGGGAGCTGGGAACGGAGACGGGAACGGGATCGGGAACGGGATTAGGAAAGGGATCGGGAGCTGGGAACGGGATCGGGAGCTGGGAACGGAGACGGGAACGGGATCGGGAACGGGATTAGGAAAGGGATCGGGGGAACGGGAACGGGAACAGGATCGGGAACGGGATCGGGAGCTGGGAACGGGATCGGGAGCTGGGAACGGAGACGGGAACGGGATTGGGAAAGGGATCGGGAACGGGATCGGGAGCTGGGAACGGGATCGGGAACGCGAAATGGGATTGGGAAAGGGGAACGGGAAAGGGGATCGGGATCGGGAACGGGAACGGGATCAGGAAGCGGGACTGGGAACAGAAACGGGGATTGGGGACAGGAACCGGGATCAGGAACCAGGAACGGAAACAGGGACCGGGAATGGGGACAAAGAAAGGGACTGGGGACCGGGATGGGAGTCAAGGATCGGGAACGGGGACAGGGAACCGGGAACGGGGACAAGGACCGGCATCAGAAACCGTGGCGGGAACAGGGATCAGAACCGGGAACAGCGATGGGAACGGGGATCAGAACCGGGAACAGCGATGGGAACGGGGATCAGAACCGGGAACAGTGACAGGAACAGGGATCAGAACCGGGAACAGCGATGGGAACGGGGATCAGAACCGGGAACAGCGATGGGAACGGGGATCAGAACCGGGAACAGTGACAGGAACAGGGATCAGAACCGGGAACAGCGATGGGAACGGGGAACAGTGACAGGAACAGGGATCAGAACCGGGAACAGGGATCAGAACCGGGAACAGTGACAGGAACAGGGATCAGAACCGGGAACAGCGATGGGAACGGGGAACAGTGACAGGAACAGGGATCAGAACCGGGAACAGGGATCAGAACCGGGAACAGTGACAGGAACAGGGATCAGAACCGGGAACAGCGATGGGAACGGGGATCAGAACCGGGAACAGTGACAGGAACAGGGATCAGAACCGGGAACAGGGATCAGAACCGGGAACAGTGACAGGAGCAGGAATCAGAACCGGGAACAGAGACGGGAACAGTCATTGGGAACATGGACTGGGAAGAGTGAGCGGGATCTGGGACCGGGAACAGCGGCAGGGCCCTCTCCATGAACCGGGAGCCGTCACTGGGAACCCCATCCCAAATTCTGGGGGTCCTGCGCCCTGAATTCCCAGATTTTGAGGCCCCAGAGTCCCAGATTTTGGGGTCTTTGTCCCGGGATCCCAGATTTCGGGGTCCCAGAGTCCCGGCATCCCAAATTTCGGGGTCCCAGAGTCCCGGCACCCCAGATTTTGGGGTCTCAGAGTCCCAGGATCTCAGATTTTGGGGTCCCAGAGTCCCGAGATCCCAGATTTCGGGGTCCTTGTCCAGGCACCCCAGATTTTGGGGTCTCAGCCCCCCACGGTACCGATCACCCCGGGACCACCCGTGTCCCGTGTCCTGGGCGGGTCCCCGCGGCCGGAGTGACCCCTGGGGTGGGGGGTCCAGGGGCTGTCCCCTCCCCACGTCCCCCTCGTGTCCCCGCTGGGGACAAAAAGTGAGGAAAAAGCTCCAGAAAGGGGGATGGGGGGGTCGGAATCGATCCCGGAGCCCCCCAAAACCCCCAGGACCCCCTTGGGATCCCCCTCCCCAACCCAGGAGCACCCCGGGGGGCGCGGGGCTGGGGCAGGGAGGGGTGGCGGGCATTAATTAATTAATCGATTATTAATTAATTGGATTTATTACAAAAACACGAGAAGGAGAAGGTGAAAATCCCTTCTGGAGCCTCCCGCTCCGGGGCTGCGGGGGGGGCTCTGCCCCACCGGGACCCCCGAGTGTCCGCCCGGGATGTCCCCACGGTGTCCCCCCGGGATGTCCCCACGGTGTCCCCCCGAGTGTCCCCCCGAGTGCCACCCGGGGATGTCCCCAGGTCCCCCCGAGTGTCCCCCCGAGTGTCCCCCCGGGGATGTCCCCAGGTCCCCCCGAGTGTCCCCCCGAGTGTCCCCCCGGGATGTCCCCAGGTCCCCCCGGCAGCTCCCGGCGGCCGCTCTGGGATTGTCCCAAATCCCCGCGGCTCGGGGGACACGGGGAGGGGACAGCGACACGGGGAGGGGACAGGGCCAGGTCCTGTTGGCCACACGGAGGGGACAGGGACAGGTCCTGGTGGCCACAGGGAGGGGACAGAGCCACGGGGAGGGGACAGGGACATGGGGAGGGGACAGGGCCAGGTCCTGCTGGTCACAGGGAGGGGACAGGGACAGGGACAAGTCCCGGTGGTCACGGGCAGGGGACAGAGCCTGGTGCTGGTGGCCACGGGCAGGGGACAGAGCCACAGGGAGGGGACAGGGACATGGCGAGGGGACAGGGACATGGGGAGGGGACAGCGACAGGTCCTGGTGGCCATAGGGAGGGGACAAGGACACGAGAAGGGGACAGGGACACGGGGAGGGGACAGCGACACGGGGAGGGGACAGGAACAGGTCCTGGTGGCCACAGGGAGGTGACAGAGCCATGGGGAGGGGACAGGGACACGGGGAGGGACAGCGACAGGGACAGCTCCTGGTGGCCACAGGGAGGGGACAGGGACAGGTCCTTGTGGTCAAAGAAAGGGGACAGGGACAGGGACAAGTCCCGGTGGCCACGGGCAGGGTGGGCACCCACAGGACGAGGGGACAAACGTGAGTGTCCCCAGTGTCCCCAGTGCCACCCAGTGTCACAGCACATTCTCGCGGATGTCACCGCTGTCCCCTGGGTGGCATCAGGGGACCCAGTGCCACCCCCGAGTGCCACCCCCGAGTGCCACCCAGTGTCACAGCACGTTCTCGTAGTCACCGCTGTCCCCTGGGTGCCACTGTCGTCCTGGCAGCTCCGCGTAGGTCACCTGGTGGGTGGCACTTGGGGACCCTACAGGAGACACCACTGCCACCCAAGGGTGCCACGTCCCCGTCCCCAACCCTTCACTTACCCCCTGTCCCCTGGGTGGCATTTGGGGACCCTATGCCACACCCGGTGCCATCCCAGTGTCACCCCCAGTGCCACCCAGTGTCACCCCCAGTGTCACAGCACATTCTCCTCGATGTCACCGCTGTCCCCTGGGTGGCATTTGGGGACCCAGCGCCACCCGGTGCCATCCCAGTGCCACCCGGGGTCACCCAGTGCCACCCAGTGCCATCCCAGTGTCAGCCAGTGTCACCCCCAGTGCCACCCAGTGCCACCCAGGGTCATCCAGGGTCACCCAGTGCCACCCCCAATGTCACAGCACGTTCTCCTCGATGTCACTGCTGTCCCCTGGGTGGCATTTGGGGACCTGGCAGCTCCCTGGGGGTGGCACTTGGGGAGCCAATGCCACCCAGTGTCACCCACAGTGCCACCCAGTGCCACCCAGTGCCACCCCGGGTCACCCAAGGTCACCCAGTGCCACCCAGTGTCACCCTCAGTGCCACCCAGTGCCACCCGGTGTCACCCCCAGTGCCACCCAGGGTCATCCCTCAGTGCCACAGCACGTTCTCATCAATGTCACCGCTGTCCCCTGAGTGGCATTTGGGGACCTGGCAGCCCCCTGGGGGTGGCATTTGGGGACCGAGTGCCACCCAGGGTCACCCAGCGTCACCCAGTGCCACACAGTGCCACCCAGGGTCACCCAAGGTCACCCAGTGCCACCCAGTGTCACCCTCAGTGCCACCCAGTGCCACCCAGTGCCACCCGGTGTCACCCCCAGTGCCACCCAGGGTCATCCCCCCAGTGCCACAGCATGTTCTCCTCAATGTCACCGCTGTCCCCTGAGTGGCATTTGGGGACCCGGTGCCACCCGGTGCCACCCGGTGCCACCCGGTGTCACCCCCAGTGCCACCCAGTGTCACCCAGGGTCACCCAGTGCCATCCCAGTGCCACCCAGGGTCACACCACATTCTCCTCGATGTCACCGCTGTCCCCTGGGTGGCATTTGGGGACCTGGCAGCTCCCTGGTGGTGGCACTTGGGGACCGAGTGCCACCCCCGGTGCCACCCCCGGTGCCACCCGCGGTGCCACCCGCGGTGTCCCTGTCCCCAGCCCGCACTCACCCGCTGCCCTCTCGGTGGGCACCACGCGGGTGTAGAGCACCTCCCCCTCCTCGGGGGACAGCGGGGGGGTCCTGTGGGGACACGGGGGACAATGGGGTGGCCTCGAGGAGGGATTTGGGGACATGGGGACACCCCCGGGCCCCTCCCCCACTCACCTGTCCTGGGGCGTCCTGGGGGCTGCGGGGGAAAGGGGGGGGTGACAGTGAGGTGACAGTGAGGTGACAATGGGGTGACAATGGGGTGACAATGAGGTGACAATGGGGTGACAATGAGGTGACAATGGGGGTGACAATGGGGTGACAGTGAGGTGACAATGGGGTGACAGTGGGGTGACAATGGGGTGACAATGAGGTGACAATGGGGGTGACAGTGGGGTGACAGTGAGGTGACAGTGGGGTGACAATGGGGTGACAATGGGGTGACAATGGGGTGACAGTGAGGTGACAATGGGGTGACAGTGGCGTGACAATGGGGTGACAGTGGGGGTGACAATGGGGTGACAGTGAGGTGACAATGGGGTGACAATGGGGTGACAATGAGGTGACAGTGGGGTGACAATGGGGTGACAGTGAGGTGACAATGGGGTGACAATGGGGTGACAATGAGGTGACAATGGGGTAAAAATGGAGTGACAGTGGGGTGACAATGAGGTGACAATGGGGTGACAATGGGGTGACAGTGAGGTGACAATGGGGTGACAGTGAGGTGACAATGGGGTGACAATGGGGTGACAATGGGGTGACAGGGGGGTGACAATGGGGTGACAATGGGGTGACAGTGAGGTGACAATGGGGTGACAGTGAGCTGACAGTGAGGTAACAATGGGGTGACAATGAGGTGACAATGGGGTGACAGTGAGGTGACAATGGGGTCACCGGATTTGGGATCCCCCCAGGGAACCCCTGAGAACCCCCCAAGCACCACTAAAAAAAACCCAAAATATCAAAAAAATCCCAACCCCACAGGGACCCCCAAAAACACCCCCGGGACCCCAAAACACCCACGGGACCCCAAAATACCCACAGGGACTCCAAAAACACCCCCGGGACCCCAAAAACACCCCCAGGGACCCAAAAACACCCACAGGGACCCCAAAATACCCACAGGGACTCCAAAAACACCCCAGGGACCCCAAAAACACCCCCAGGGACCCCAAAATACCCTCGGGACCCCAAAAACACCCACAGGGACCCCAAAAACACCCCCGGGACCCCAAAACACCCACAGGGACCCCAAAAACACCCTAGGGACCCCAAAACAACCGCGGGACCCAAAAATACCCACAGGGACCCAAAAACACCCACGGGACCCCAAATCCTCCCAGACAACCCCCAAAAAACTCCAAAAATTTTAAAAAAAACCCAAAATCTCAACACTCTGTGACCCCAAAATCTGCCCAGGACCCCAAACCCCACCAGGAGCCCCCCAGAAAACCCCAAAAGCCACAAAAAGGCAAAAAAAAACCCCCAAAATCCTTGAAATCCCAACAGTCCCGTGGACCCCAAAACACCCACGGGACCCCTGAACCCCCCGAGACCCCCCCGAGACCCCTCGGGACCCCCCAAAATCCTCCTGCGATGTCCCAGGAGTCCCCCTGAGATGCCCCAAAAATGTCCCCAAACCCCCCGGCAGCCTCAATTCAGGGTCTGCGGGTGTGTCCCCAACTCTGGGGACACCCCTGTGTCCCCCATTGTCACCCACCCCGGCGGTGGCACCGGTGCCACCCCACGATGGCACCGAGGAGCAGGAGCAGGGACAGGAGGGACCCCCCAACCGCTGCGGCCACTGTTGGGGACAAAGGGGACACTTTGGGGTCACCCGGGGTGGCCAGGGACACCGAGTGATGCCAGCCGTGCCCTGTCACCTCCGTGTCACCTCCAGGGACAAACGCGGCTGTCCCAGACCCCAGTGACGTCACCTGTGTCGCCGTGTCCCCCCGCTGTCACCTCCTGGGACAAACGCGGCTGTCCCGGACCCCCACAGTGTCTCCGAGTGACGTCACCTGTGTCCCCGTGTCCCCCCGCTGTCACCTCCAGGTACAAACCCAGCTGTCCCGGACCCCAACAGTGTCCCCCAGTGACGTCACCTGTGTCCCCCCGCTGTCACCTCCAGGGACAAACGCGCTGTCCCGGACCCCCAGAGTGTCCCCGAGTGATGCCAGCCGTGCCCTGTCACCTCCGTGTCACCTCCAGGGACAAACGCGGCTGTCCCGGACCCCCAGTGACATCACCTGTGTCGCCGTGTCCCCCTGCTGTCACCTCCAGGGACAAACGCGGCTGTCCCGGAGCCCCAGTGGCGTCACCTGTGTCCCCCCGCTGTCACCTCCAGGGACAAACGTGCTGTCCCGGACCCCAACAGTGTCCCCGAGTGATGCCAGCCGTGCCCTGTCACCTCCGTGTCACCTCCAAGGACAAACCCGGCTGTCCCCGAGCCCCACAGTGTCCCCGAGTGACGTCACTTGTGTCCCCGTGTCCCCCCGCTGTCACCTCCAGGACAAACCCAGCTGTCCCGGAGCCCCAGAGTGTCCCCGAGTGACGTCACCTGTGTCCCCGTGTCCCCCCGCTGTCACCTCCAGGGACAAACCCGGCTGTCCCGGACCCCAACAGTGTCCCCGAGTGACGTCACCTGTGTCGCCGTGTCCCCCCGCTGTCACCTCCAGGAGCAGCTCGGGGCTGAGTGCCCGGAACACGCGGTGCCCGTCCTGTCCCAGCTGGTTGGTGGCCACGCACTGGTAGGTGCCCGAATGTGCCAGCCCGACGTGGGCGAGCTCCAGCAGGGGACCCCGGGCCACCTCCCGGCCGTGGCGCAGCCAGGTGAAGGTGACAGGGGCTGAGCCCACCTGCACCGAGCAGCGCAGCCTCACGGGCTCACCTGCGCGCACCTGCTGGCCCAGGGCACCGGGGCTGATGGTGGCATTGGCCACGGGCACTGCGGGGACACGCACGGGGCTCAGGCCACCTGCCCGGGGGGGATGGCGGTGTCCCCGTGGGGGTCGCCTCCCATCGCGAGGCTCCCGCTCACCCAGGACGGTGACATTCAGGGGGACGCTCTCGGCCACGCTGTCCCCGCCGCTGACCCGGCACCGGTAGTGGCCGCTGTCATTGTCCCCAACGCTCGGCAGCTGCAGGCGGGGGCCGGTGGCCAGCGGTGTCCCCGAGCCCTCGCGGTGCCAGGAGAAGGACAGGGGACCTGTCCCCGCGGCCACCTCGCAGTACAGCACCAGGGGGTCCCCCAGTGCCACCTGTGCCCCGGGGGGCTGCGACCACACGGACACCCCCGAGGGCGGGACCGCTGCGGGGGGAGAGGGGACACCGGGGGACACTCAGGGACACCGGGGGACAGTCAGGGACACCGGGGGACACTCAGGGACACCGGGGGACACTCAGAGACACCAGGAGACACTCAGGGACACCGGGGGACAGTCAGGGACACTGGGGGACACTCAGGGATCCGGGGGACATTCAGGGACACCGGGGGACACTCAGGGACACCGGGGGACACTCAGAGACACCCGGGGACAGTCAGGAACCCGGGGAACCCCAGCGGGGGAGAGGGGACGCAGAGCTGGGGGGGTTTGGGAAGGGACCCCGAGGAAGGAGGGGGGGTTCAGGGAGGGGACACCTGGACAGGGAGGTGGGGGACATCAGGGCGGGGTGAGGGGACCCGGGGCAAGGGCGGGAGGAGGGACCTGGGGAGGAGGGAGGGACCCGATCAGGGATGAGGGGACCCTGGAAAGGGGTCGGGGGAAGGGAGGGGGTCCCCAGGCAGGGCTGGGGACACGGGAAGGGACCCGGGAAGGGACGGGGGGACACGGGATGGGACCCGGGAAGGGATGGGGGACACGGGGTGGGACACGGGAAGGGACGGGGGGACACGGGGTGGGACCCGGGAACGGAGCAGGAGATCCGGGCGGGGATGGGGGAACCCGAGAAAGGAAACCGGGAGGGGATGGGGACACCAAGTCAGGGCTGGGGGACACGGGAAGGGGAAGGGGAAGGGGAAGGGGAAGGGGAAGGGGAAGGGGAAGGGGAAGGGGAAGGGGAAGGGGAAGGGGAAGGGGAAGGGGAAGGGGAAGGGACCCGGGAAGGGGAAGGGGAAGGGACCCGGGAAGGGGAAGGGGAAAGGGGAAGGGGAAGGGGAAGGGACCCGGGAATCACGTCAGGGAGGGCTGTGGGTCCGCAGCCAGTGCCGGGGGTCCCCGGGCAGGGCAGGGGGAGCCGTGCAGGCTGTGGGGGCTCCCCGCGCCCATCCCCGCACTCACCGAGCACCGTGAGGCGGAGCGGGGCGCTGCTCTTCCGCACGGTCCCGTCCTGGCTCTGCACCTCGCAGCTGTAATTCCCCGAGCCGGAGACCCCCAGGGCGGGCAGCAGCAGCTGCGGGGACCCCCCGCGGGCCCCCCAGCTCCCGCCCGTCCCCGGTAGAAGCGGTGCACGAGGGGGGTGAGGGGCCGCAGGGGGCTGCGGCTGCTGAGGCAGCTGAGGTTCAGGGGGGACCCCGCGATCAGCTCGGCCGGAGCCTCCAGCACCGGCACCGGGAAGAGCTCTGGCAAGGAGAGGGGAGGGGGATTTGTGAGCCCTGGGGAGGGGCTCTGGGGGTGTCGGGCTGGCGGCTGTGGGGTGCTCACCGTGCCACTGTCACTGACACCGGCTTCGACTGCTCCCAGAATGAGGACGAGAAAATCGGCCATGCCCCGCAGCGGTATTGGCCGCTGTGCTGCAGCCTCAGGGGGGACAGGGACAGCTCGGGCCCCCGCGGGGATTTCCCCAAATCCTTCTCCCCGCGGTAAAACCCGCACCCCGGTGACCGTTTTGTCCCGCCGGCTCCGGCAGCGCAGTGTCACCTTGTCCCCCTCCAGCAGCGGCCCCGCCGGCACCTGCAGCACCAGGAGCTCTGGGGGACAGGAGGGTCCTGTCACAGCCGATGGCACCGGGGACCCCCCCGTGGGTCACAGCCAGCGCACCCGGGGTCCCAATCCCAACACGGGGGTCCCCCTCGCTCTGCGATGCTCTGGGGATGTCCCCAGAGCAGGGCACGGGCTCTGCTCTCACCCAGGGGTGACCCAGCTGCCCCCCCCAGAGCTCTCGGGGTCCCCGCGGCTGCCGGGCTGGGGACACCCAAACCCCGCCTCACCGTTTGAGACTCTCACGGGGGGGCTGCGCCCGCTGCCGGCTCTGTCACACTCGTAGGTGCCACTCTCAGTGACAGTGAAGCTGTCCCTTCTCTCCTGCCACCAGATCCGCCCGTCCTTGTACCAGGTGGTGTCCCCGGCGGTCCCCGAGCCCCGGCAGGTCAGTGTCACCCCGGTCCCACAGCACCGCCGGCCTCCAGGGCGGCTCCACGAGGAGCTGCGGGCTCGGGGCACCTGCGGGTGACAGGGGACAGCAGCGTGCCAGGGCCAGCGCGGGGCTGGGGACAGCGGCGCGGGGACACGGCATCCCCCGAGGACTCACCAGCGAGGCCGAGGCTCTGGGCTGCAAGGGACAAGGGACACGGCTGGCTGGCGGGGGCAGCGCGGGGACAGCGGCAGCGGGAGCCGGGCTCTGCGGCTGGCCCCGAGCTGGCCCCGTGGCGACACCCGCTGCGCCACCGAGCCCTCGCCGACGGGGACAGCGCGGCCAGCCCGGGCCCAGGCAGGACATGGGGACACCGGCACCTCCCGCCCATGGGGACAGCGCGGCCACCCCGTGCTGCCACAGCTCAGCCCCGCCAGCGCCACGGCCACAGCCCTGGGGTCCCTGTCCCCATGGTCCTGTCCTCAGGCACCTGTCCCCTTGTCCCTGTCCCGGTCCTCTTGTCCCTGTCCCTCTGTCCACATGTCCCCGTATCCCCACGTGCCTCTGTCCCTGTCCCCTTGTCCCTGTCCTCATGGTCCTGACCCCATGGCACCGGTCCTCTTGTCCCTGTGTCCCTCTGTCCCTGTGGTCCCTGTCCATGTGTCCCTGTCCATGTGTCCCCTTGTCCCTGTGTCCCTGTGCCCCCCGTGTCCCTGTGTCCCTGTCCCCATGGTCCTGTCCCTGTCCCTGTGTCCCTGTCCCTGTGTCCCTCTGTCCTGTCCCTGTCCCTGTGTCCCCGTGTCCCTGTGTCCCTGTCCCTGTGTCCCTGTGTCCCCGTGTCCCTGTGTCCCTGTGTCCCCCACAGCTGCCCCAGCCCCAAGGTGCCAAACCCCTCATTGCTGTCCCTCCTCTCCTGTCCCCTCTCCTGTCCCCACGGCCCACCCCCACGGCCCCGCTCACCTCTTGCCCGGCCTCTGCTGCCCTTGGCGACCTCAGGGGACCCCGCAGCCCCCCTGGGCCCCCTCCCCACCGCTCTCTGCCCCACCCCCGGCCCATCCCCGCCCCACTCACCCCACACGAGCAGCGCCACCCTCGCGGCCATGCCGCTGTCCCCGGCCACCCGGGCTGCCTGTCACCCGCTGCCACCTGTCCCCAGCGTGGTGGCTCTGGAGATAAAGGGGAAGGAAGAGAATTTACATCCCCTCCCCACGTGGGGGTGGCGCGGGGTGGGGGCAGGGTGGCCGCGGGGTGGGGACAGGGTGGGCACTCGAGGCCGGGTGGCACCAGGGGACCCCAGGAGTGGGGGGGTTCAGGGGGTTTGGGGGGACAAGGATGGGAGTCCAGG